>CATIWR010075483.1:0-28191 GCA_949677035.1 Omphalea diandra | reverse complement strand
GAAGTGGTCTAGATGTACTTACAACATTTTTTGCTTTGTGGGTGGCTTAATGTTGCTTCCCCATTTGGCACAGGACACATGTCTTGTCTTTAGTGAATTTTAGCTTAGGAAGTCCTTCCACTAACTTCCCTTTGGATAGGCTTTGAAGAAGATCCATGCTTGCATGCCTAAGCCTTCTATGCCATAACCAAGCTTCATTGCTTAAAGACATGAGACACTTGAAAGATTGGTTAGCCAAATTGTCTAAGTCAATTGAGTAGGTATTGCCTTTCCTTTCGCCCTTGAAAATAACCTCATCATCCACCAAAGTGGTGACTCGACATTTCCTAGGGTCAAAGGTGACCTTATTACCTTTGTCGCACAATTAACTTATACTCAACAATTATGTTGTAAGCCACTAACTAATAAGACATTTTCAATTAATGAACAACCATCCTTACCTATGGTACCAATGCCAATTACCTTACCCTTGGCATTGTTACCAAATGTGACATCTCCACCTTCTTTCTCTTTAAGTGATGTGAATAGTCTTCTATTTCCGATCATATGCTTTGAGCACCCACTATCCACATGCCAATTCCTTGCTTTGGTGGTAGTCACATTTCCCTACAAAATAATAGTCAATCACCTTTTCTTTGGTACCCAAGCATACTTGGGTCCTAGGGGGTTAGTAATTGAAGGGTCCTCTAACTTGAGGTGAGCCTTCCTAATAAAGCAATGTATATTGACATGCCTATGTTTCATGCAATAGTGGCATTGAAGATTAGACTTGTTAGTCTTTCCTATACATGAATTTAGTATAAGTGGGAAGCCTTCTCATACCATGGTCATATGAAAGCATGCAAGGACACATATGATGAGTAGGGGTAGAGGATTTTCTATGAGGATGATTATGCCTTTTGTTATACATATAAGCATGATTGGCTCTTTGAGTCTTAGCTCTAGAGCCTTGGGGAGCCTTCCCTTTACCTTTAGGCTTAGGAGGTTTAATGCTAGGAGCACTCTTCTTCCCAATTACCTCAATGCTTAATGTTTGAGGTTGTAAAGCTCTAACAAATGTAGTTATAAAAGATGATAAAACTCCATTAAAACCTAGACCATGCCTAATTAAAGGTCATCTTTGTGACATAATAAGAGTGTCTAAAGCCTCTTTTCCTTTATGAAATTTGGAGATTGAGCTTTTAACCTCAATGACTTCTCCTTTAAGAAAGTCATTCTCCTTTCTAAGTGAGGCTAAGGAAGAAGATGATGTAGATAATTTTTCAACAAATTTCTTGAGTTCTTCATTAGAAGTCCTCAATTCATTTACAAGCTCATTTAGATACTTGTACTCATCTTCTAGTTTAGAGCACTTCTTCCTATAGTTTTTAACTTGTGACTTATACTTATTACACCTCATAGTTAGAGCTTCTAAAAACTCTTCATCTATATCATCTACCTCATAATCAGAATTGAAGTGGGAAGATGTACTTACCTCTTGTGAAGAGTCCCCTAGTGCCATGAAGCATATGTTGGCCTCCTCTTCTTCTTCCTTGTCTTCACTTGAGTCATCATCCCAAGTGGCGAAGAAGCTTTTCTTCTTTTCTTTGTCCTATCTCTTTTTCTTCTTTATCTTTGGACATTCATGCTTCATGTACCATTGTTTGGCACATTCATAGTATGTGACATCATTTGTTCTTTCTTTTAGACTTTGGGCAGATTTCTTGAAGACTCTTCTTTCTTTTTTTCTCCTTATCAACTTCTTGGTTCTCCTTGAGAGCATGGCTAGCTCTTCTCCTTCTTTGTCACTATCCTCTTCACTTGAGGAGATGTCTACTTCTTTCTCTCTTGTTGAAGCTTTGAGACCCATGGTTCTTTTTTCTGGTTTTTCACCTTGGCCCCTTAGCTTCTTCATTTGCTCATGTTTTTAAATAGCCAACTAATGAGTCAAGAGCTTGCCAATGAGCACATCGATTGGGACCTTTCCAATCTCTGGATTAGACTATTGAATACTGCATGCCCTAGCCCCAAATTTGTTAAGTGGAAGAGTTCTAAGGATTTTGATGTTTACCTCATAATTTGTGAGTGCTCTTCCAAACTTTTTCAGATTGGTGACAATGGATAAGAGCTGGTTATCATTTCCGTGATGTTCTTGTAGTCCTTCATCATGAAGAGTTTCCATTCGGTGACATACATCTCCAAACGGCTTGACTTCACTAGAGTTGTGCCTTCATGATAATTCTTTAGAGTCTTCCATATGGCATATGCTGTTTGACAATGTTGCACTCTCCCAATCTCTTCTTTAGAGAGTGAGCTTAGGAGAATGGCCATTGCCCTCTTATTCTTGTCATTTGACTTTCTGTGAGGTTCAACCCATTCATCCCTTGGGATTAATTCTTCATTGCCATCCACAGCTTTGGTAGGAGGCTTCCATTCCTTGATTACCATGTCCCAAAGATCCACCACATTTATGTCAAGATAGATCTCCATCCTATACTTCCAATGAGTATAGTTGGTTCCATCAAAATATGGTTTTAGGTGTGAGTAGATTGTTTCTTGTGCCATGATCTTGATTCACCCAATGAAGGTTTGATTTGTGAAAACCTTACTCTGATACCACTTGTTGTCCCTTAGCACCAAGAAAGGGGGTTGAATTGGTGTATAAAAATTTCAAAGAAAAAGAAGAGGGGAAGAAGAATGAGTAGAATAGAGACCATGATTTATAGTGGTTCGGGTATAATTGACCCTACGTCCACTCCCTAATTTACCAATTGGGTATTTCACTATCTCAAGGTGTTTTCAAGCTCACACCTAACTTTACAATAATGTGTTTTTAGGCTAACACACAACCTCACTCATGTGTTTCACTAGACTCACACTTAAACCTTTCTTGAAGTGTTTTTACAGGCTAACACTATAACCTTACAACTTGGTGTTTAATGCTCACACCTAACACTTATAATTTCGTAAAGAAAATTGAAGAAAATGAGTAGCAAAGATTGAGAGCTTTAATAACTTATAATAAATTTCTTAGCAACCCTATTTATGGCAGTTTGGTGGAGTATTTATACCCAAACTTCACCAAAGAGACGTTGCAGAACATAGCTCATAAAATCTTTGAGATATGCTTAACAGATTCTGCATTAAATGCTTGACAGTCTTAATTCGCGGTCACAATTACTCATTAGTGGTCGTGAAATCCAAATTTCTTAAGGAAAATCCTATTTGTGTCTAACGGCTAGTCCATGTGGTAGCTTTTAATTAGTTCACTAGGAAAATATAATCATTGCCTTTTACCTACTTTCAGAAGTTGCGGTCTTGAGCTTTCTTGTACAGGACGCGACAGAGGATGCTAATTCGTCTGCCAAAAATGGTTATCTTCTTCTTCACGATTCACGATCGCTACCAACAAGATGCCTCCACAAAATTTGACTTTCAACGGTCTGCTAGAACACGTGTCATGTTGTGACTGTGGACTTGCTTCCCTCTTGAGTCACTTCGAAATTTGCGGTCGCGACTAGGGCGTGACACACACTGCGATTTCGTCTGTCAATTTTGGACTCTTTCATTTGGATGAATCGCGGTCGAGAATAGCTTTACGATTTTGCCTGTCTGCTTTCTAGCAATACTTATTTACATATCATGATCACGAATACAAAGTAGCGGTCGCGATTTAGAAGTTATTTTTCATACTTGAGGAATTTTTGAGCTTCATCCAACTTCCAATTTAGATAAAAACTAAAGGCTGCAAAATAACACTAATTTGAAATATTAGGCAGGATCAATCTCCTTTGTCAAGATCAAAAGAGGTCCAAGACTTAGGTTAACTACCCTAGTCCAATAAAGTGTGTTGTGTAAGTATGGATATTGTTCCCAAGAGGAACAAGTTTAAGTATTATGTATTATGTATCTTATATTATCTAGAAAATCAATATTAAATAAGAATATAAATTGTAATAAAGTAGACTAAATACTAATAATGACGAGAGACAATTAATGGATGAGAGTGGCTAAGGGTTCAACTTCGTTTGATAACCTTTGGTTGGGTTCTTAATTGTTATCTAAATTGGTTCTTGCAGTATGTACTACTATCAATTTACTAGGTGTAACATCCTAATCCTCATTCATTGGCATTCTCACATGAACATATGCATTTAGTAAGTGATCATTTAGGCATATGGATTGGATAAACACAACGATGACACTTGCACTATTGTGTTTGGGACACTTGAACATATATGTAATGTTTGTATAGTTGCATGATAAATTGTCGTATGTTGTGTGTATGTTATAACATCATAAATAATTATGTTTTAAAGCTTATTAAAAAGTATAAGGAGATATGGGGATTAAGAGATAGATGGAGGTGATGAAGGAATGAAGAAGAGAGACTAAAAGAGGAATATTAAACTTCCAACCAATGGTAGTGAGACATCATGACTTTGTCCTATTAGGGTAGGTATACAAATTAAAAATTTCATGTTTTAGGATCATATTGGAGAGGCAAAATGTGAGGGAGTGTAGAAAAGGAAAAGAGCTAAGAAAGAAAGGAAGAAAGGAGAAGAAGAAGAAGAAAAAAAAGAAGAAGAAGAAGAAGAAGAAGAAGAAGAAGAAGAAGAAGAAAAGGAAGAAGAAAAAGAAGAAAAGTGAGCTAGTTGGGAAGAAACCCTAAGTTTTCTAGTTTTGGGAAAAGAGGTAAGTGATTTTATCTTCTTCCCATAAGAAATTCCTCCCACATGGCATGTTAAATAGGCATGGTTAGTAAGAATTATGTAGTGTTTGAGGTAGAGCTCATGTATGAAAGTTGAAATTCAGGAGAGACAAGAGCTAATTGTGTTAGTTTTGTTGTTAGAGTAGATTTTTGCACTCTCGATTTTATAACCATAGAAGGGAAATTAGGGAAAGTGCAAACCATGAAAGTTGTAGCTTTATGGCCCATCTAAATTAATGTAAAACAATTTTTCTTAATTGGTGTGTGTTAAGAACTATGTCTCCTTCATTAGGGCTAGTTCACAACTAACCAAAATCTCCTCAATCTTTCTATTTTCATATATTTTAATGACCTTATGTGCTGATTTAGATAAAGTGAAAAATATAAAATTTGTAGGGTTATATCTCATCTAAATACTTGTAAAGCAGTTTTGCTTGATTTTTTGTGTGGAAAGAGATATTGCCTCTTTAATTGTAACTATTTAGGGTTGTTTCACATCTTAGTTCAGTTTGTCAAGAATTTGATGGCCACAGAATAGGAATTTGGTGATGTTCCAAAATCTACATGCCTATAAAATAGTTTTGCCAAATATATCAGAGTTGATGAGATATTGCTCCTTTATTGTGACTAATTCTCAATGTATGAAAAACCTGCTCACCCTGAGATTGGTCATTTATTTTGGTGACTTTATAGATAGAATTAGACAATAAGTAAAACATGAAAAATGTTCGTTTATGTATTTTGTAACTTTTGGTAAATCAGTTTTCCAATTAGAGTTGTAAAATTTGAGATATATCGAAGATTATAAGACCTACTTAGACTAAGATGAGATTGAAATAGGGTTGAATTCAAAAATCCATCACATTTTTTATATATCTTATATTGATCTAAAATTTGACTATGTTGTATCATTATATGTCTATTTTATTTGAAAAAAGAATCAATTCATCTGGATACTTATAGTAAGAGTTATTACAATTGTACTATAGCAAGGTCAGACTATCACATAAGAAAAATATGCATAAACATTAGGTCTACTTGCATGGAACATGCTTATAGTTGCATACCAAGCATTCATAATCATTTTACATATTCATAACCATGTATGTATCAAATGTTAAGATCTCAACACTTTGAAGAAGCCCAATAGAGAGGACCAAACCTATCATAAAGGTTCATCGTATCAAAAGGTAAACAAAAGCCATAATTGGATTCTATTGTGTATGTGATGATTTTACAATATGGTTATGTTCTATTACTTGTATATGTTATTGAATTGTGAACTTTTACATGTGAGTACAAGTCAAGTGAGAATTATATGCTTTTAATGATTACTTGGTATACCATTATAAATGAACACTTATATATAAAACTAGAAGGATGTTGTGACTGGCTTGTTAAACACTTGCAAATCACTTGGAAAATGGACCAATATATCCTATTGGTACATGTTATTGATCAACTGATTCACTTGTTATATGTTGGCCAGCAAAATCATATTTCACTTGAATCACATGAATTCCCAGGGGTAGTGTTTGCTTTGTAAGGTTACAATAAAATTAATCTATTGCATTTACATTTACATGGTCAATTCTTATACTTGTAATATATCTTGATGATATTTGATTATTGGTTGTGCCATAAGAATCTAATTATTATTTTTATTCATTGAGTTGTGACTCACCAAATCGTAATTATGTTTTTAACATATTGAAGCATAAGGTTTGGATACTTTGGAGCATAGAGTTTTGCATATAGACACATGGAGCAAAGGTCATTGACTGAATTCCAACTCTCTCTCTCCTAATGTCATGTACATATATCTATATAGGAACCTGTTTATGGTCACTAGCTTTGAATGTTAGTTAACATATATGTACATTAAATACATGTTGGATTGTGTATGTATGATGAATCAACCTTTATACATATGTATTTTGGACATGAATGCAATGATTTGCAAATGAAAATGATTGTTACAGTGACAAAGTGAAAAATATGAAAATAAAAAGATTGAGGAGGTTTCGGTTGGTTGTGAACCAACCTAAATGAAGGAGCCATAGTTTTTCACACTCACCAAATTAAGAAAAACTATTTTACATGCATTTAGGTGGGCCATATAGCTACAACTTTCATGGTTTATGCTTTCCCTAATTCCATTCCTATGGTTATGAAATCGTGAGTGCAAAAATCTGCTCTAACAATAAAATCAACATAATAAGCTCTCATTTCTCTTGAATTTCAACTTTCATACATGAGCTTTACCTCAAATACTCCATAATTCTTACTAACCATGTATGTTTAACATGTCATTAGGGAGGAATTTCATGTAGGAAGAAGATAAAATCACTTACCTCTTTTTCCAAAACTACAAAGCTTAGGGTTTCTTCCTAGCTAACTCACTTTTCTTCCTTTTCTTGTTCTTGTTCTTCTTCTTTCTTTCTTTGTTTCTTTTTTTTTCTTAGCTCTCTTCTTTTTCTGCACTCCTTTTTGTTTTGCTTCTCCAATCTGATCCTAAAAGATGAAAAATTTAATTTGTGTACCTACCCTAATAGGAAAAAATCATGGTGTCTCACTATCATTTGTTAAAAGTTCAATATTCCTCTTTTAGTCCTTCTTCACTCCTTCATCACCTCCATGTATCTCATAATCCTTATATGCTCTTTATACTTTTAAATATGTTCTAAAACACTATTATTTATGATGCAATAACATGCACACAACATAAGGTAATTTGTCATGCAATTATACAAACATTACATATATGTTCAAGTGTCCCAAATGCAACGGTGCAAGTATCATCGTCATGCTTATCCTATTCATATATCTAAATGATTATTTTCCTAATGCATATGTTTATGTGAGAATGCCAATGGATAAGGATCAGGATGTTACACTAGGGTGGTCAATTAATCTCTATCGAGTAGAAATTGACATACAAAGACATTAAGTTAAAGGTTCCTCAACTTACAAGCTAATCATCATGTATTTATCTCATTAATCAAGACTTTAAGCATAACAATGGTTTGTAAAGGTTCCTCAAATCTATACAAAAATAAAGAAATTA
Source organism: Omphalea diandra (assembly GCA_949677035.1). Lineage (NCBI taxonomy): Eukaryota > Viridiplantae > Streptophyta > Magnoliopsida > Malpighiales > Euphorbiaceae > Omphalea > Omphalea diandra. The sequence continues at coordinate 20,434 of CATIWR010075483.1, read as the reverse complement.
TTAAAGGTTTCATTTTATGAAAAGCATATCTCAATTGTTAGTTCATAAAACTAAGATAATTAATGGCCAATCGATCAACAATAAATACTCAACAATTGTTAGTACAATCAATAGAAGAAACCAAATAGATTTAGATTAAAAAACCCAGTGAAATTCATACAAGATCCATTTATAATTGTAGCTAATGAAAATTTAGTTCATAATGAAATAAAGAGAAGAAAAGAAAACAAATAGTTCAGCTCCAATAATAGACATGAACTTCTTCTTGATTGCTTGATCCCTTGCACCTTCTCTTTCTAAAAATTTGAAGTAAACTTTCTTGAACCATCCATTCCTTCTTTGGCTTTCCTCTTATGCCCTAATTCTAATTGATTTTCCTTTTTAAATAGTGTCTCAGCCATCCTATGGAAGAAAGGAAATATCCCCCCTTTAAAAGGAAAATAAAAACCTTTATAAAGAAATCACATTTTTGGCTTTATAGAGGCGCATAATCGTGCGCCTATCGATGCATGGTCGTGTGTCCTTGTTATGGCATCTAGTGCTTTTAGTCCTTCTAAGGCATATAACTATGTGATGTGGTCATGCATCTCCTTCAACTACTGCCTCCTTAGTTTTTTGAGGTGCACGACCGTGTCACTACACCAAATGTCTGTGCGTTTGAGCTTTTCCTCCTTTCTTTCACTTTTCTTCATTTTTTACCCATAAAACATTCATTTTTATGCATTAGGCTTATTTTGGTGTCAAATTCAATGGAAATGCATGGATTTCAAGATCGATAAGCTATAAAAATAAGATAGTTAATCCACTAAACAATATTGAGGATGGCTATGAAGGCACTCTCTTCAATCGGGCCCTCATCCTTTGTACTCCTCAAAAGAAAACCATCCTTGATGCTCATTCTAGTAGGAGAAAGCTCAATGATTTACTAACAACATCAAGATGACATCCAAAAGTGAATCATCAATATACCTTAGTATCTTATAATACTTGCCACTAGCTCTTTCCTAGGCTTGTCAGTTACCGCCCCTCTTTATGCAACACTTGGCAGCTCTGCACCCCCCAAAAAATGTTGGTAAGGGGATATTATGGTACTAGATGCCTATCTAGACCTCTCTTTAGAAGAAGATTTACTCACCTATGTACCACTCCTGAGTGAAGGGACCCACAATTAGCCGACACTTATAGGATCACCATTCTGCCTCTACTAACTCCTCAATCCACATGTTTTAGAACTTATGCCAATAGAGTTGAAGTTGTAGAATATAAATAAATGGAGCACTATAAATATTTATAAACCTTAAGTTTCCTTAAAAAACTAACTTTATGATTATATATGTAGGAATGCATAACTAATCCCATTAAAGCTCATTCAAATGAGTGTAATGCATCATGACAGTCTTCTCCTTGTGTCGAGTCTCGCTCCACCTTTGGAACCATGAATAGGAAAAGTTAACGTCTGGTAAAGTGTTGCTATCTTTCACTAATCCTAACTCGATTACCTAATCTTGTAAAAAAACCCAATCACCTAAACATGAACCCAACCAAGAAAATACGTGCAAAAGATCATACCTCAAGTACATGTTAGGTGTTTTTCACATATGACAACTTGTCATAGTGTTAATAAAAGAATTGATAGATATGGGCTATCAAGACAGACCCTCACTCAAAATAGCTCAACAAATGTAAGTCCTCTAAAGTGAACAATAAGTAGGTCTTTGATGTATCCCTAGACATCGATAATAAAGTGCAAAAGAGGCTATGGAGTAGGAAGTAGCAAGTGACTTAGTCCACATCTCATTAAGATAACTTAATAATGATGCTTAAATGCCCAAAACATTATTCCCCTCCAGTACAAGGATGATCCTTAATAGGCTTTTAATGTAATCCTTGAGAAGGGTCTCAACATAAAACCTTAGCATTGATGTTTAGAGGCAATTCAAAGCAATAAATCTCAATCATGCATATGAAATTTGCAAATGTGAATGTCACTTTTGCTATCTACAACAGATGAAAAGAGTGGTTGGTGTCTACCCAGTGTTTCACTAGACAATGCATGCGGTATTGTCATTCCTTAGTTCATGGACCAGGAGCAGAGCAAAAAATAAGAGCAATCTTGTCAGTGTGATGCGATCACTTACACATTGAGAAAGCCTAAAAAATCAGGAGTTGACTAGAACCATAAACCTGCCAACCTTTATAAAGGCTATGTCTCCTCAATAAATGGTACAAAATAAGTAAACAAAGTAGCATGTCAATTCAATAAGCCACTCATAACAAAAAAAATAAAAATAAATCATGAATAAATAATCGTAATAGTTGAAATATACAAGTAAAGACCAATGTTTTATATAAAACATGAATCCTATAAAGTCACACAAAGGTGTTCGTATTGTAAGAGATCAATCACATTCAACATAAAGAATAATAGGTATATGCCTTAGACACTAAGAGATTAAGGACTAATCTAAATAGTTGTTTGTAAGAGATGAAAGCTAAGAAGAAATAAATAAGAAAGAAAAGACTAACCTTACTAGAAGTGCCATCAAAGAGATGAAAGGGTGGGTCATATAGTAGAGGAATTAGTAGTCCCAGCTCCAAACCTTTCATGAAGGACTTTAGATGGACGTACTCTAAAGAAGATGTTGAAGCAAACCTACAGCCAACAATCAAGGTTGCTAGCTTATTGATAAGGGAGTAATATGCTTTGGAGGCAACACTTGCAGCATTGGGAGTTCTTGGAAAAGAGGAAGTGCCATGCTTCATGTAGGGACTCTTATGAGGAAATTGCCTAAAAAGCCTAAGGAAAGTTGAGAGAAAAAGACAAAAGAAAAGTGAAAAGTGAGAATGATGTGGAGAATGAGACAAAAGAGGTAGACCAAGGTATGTATAGCCAAGGTTGGTATGTACACATAATTAGCTTGTCTGATCAAATAATAAAATGATCCCTTTGCATTTTTTGCAAAATTATATATAGTATCTCTCCATGTCCTCCTATTGATTATCTATATAAGTAATCCATGCTTTGTACAAACAACTATGACTATACATAAGAAAAAATGGAAAAAAGAAAAGAAAAGGGAAAAGGAAAAAGAAGTAAAAGAGAAAGAGAGAGAAAGAAAAAGAATAAAAAAAGAAAGGAAAAAGAAATGAAAATAAGAAAAGACAAACCAAAGAACAAGAATAAGATAAGTGAGAGAAACCTAGAGAGATGTCATAGGGCAAATTAAAAGAAATTCATGGAGATACTTAAGGGTAATACAAAGAGAACTAGAGAGATGCTAGAGCAAAAAAAAAAAAAGATAAACCTAGGGGATGCTAAATAATAAACTAAGAGAACTAAAAGAGATGCCAAAAGGCAAAACCATGAGAAATGGGTGAAAACCCAAGAATATAATAGGAAAGTCAAACGTAATAAGAACTTTAGCATCCACTTGAGAGCTGCTAGAAGATAAACATCATTAGTACTTGCTAGAAAGCTATAAATACTCCTAATAACTACTAAAGAACTAGTGAAAGATGAGTTCCACATTAATACTTGCTAAAGAGTTACCAAGAGCCTTAGTACTTGCTATAGAGTTGTTAAAAGACAAATACCACCTTAGTATCTACAAGAAAGCTACTAAGAGCCCTAATTCATGCTATAAAACTACTGAACGACAATAGCAATCCTAATATCTTCTGAAGAGTTGTTAAGAGTCTTAATGTCTGCTAGATAGATGCTAAGAAGATGACCCAACCCAGTACTTGCTAGTGAGCAGTTGGAGGATGAATACCACTTTGGTGCCTACTAGAGAGTTAGCATGAGCCTTAGCTCCTACTAAAAAAGTTGTTAAGGGATCGTATCCTTGTGTATCCTCTCTCTAGTATTTACATTTATATTGAATGCTTTGATTTGCCTTATATAATGACTTTTTTTTTTAATTAAAATGTCATTTTTCAAGTCCTATGAAGCAGGGGGCAAATTGTGAGCACTGGATTTTTGAATTATTGGAATGCAAGCCTAATAATGAGAACCTTTTAAACTCATCCCTAAAAGAATGAAGAAAGTAATGCTTAGGAAATGGGTAAAGCTTAGATAAACTTTAAACCAATCCTACCCTTAAAACACCTAAACTTAAAGATGAATTCTGAAATTTCATATTTGGTCTATATAACCAACTTAAATGGCTATACAACCAATTCAATTTTCTATTGTTAGCTTAGATAGCTATATAGACAACTCAATAAAGGTCAAACAGTGTGAAGCTTTTGTAACAATGACCTAAATAGCCCAATCGACCATACAACTAAGTAATTGTTGGTACATACAACCTTTTAATTATGTAAATAACTTTAAAATCTTAAGTTACAAAATATTTAATGATATTATCCATAGAGAGCGAGGAGGAAGAGAATTGGATGCAATCTATGTTACATAGCACAAGTGCACCCCTTTTTTCTCTAAAAATATTCCACTTCTTAAGTAGTGGAAGGAGAGGCTAATTTTTCCTAAGGAATTGCTACCAAATTAAAAACCAAAGCCATAAACACACATCTATTCATATAAACTCTATAGTTATTCACTTACACTTAAGGTTCAAGGTAAAAGACCTAGCTCATCCTTCCTTTGTATTAAGATTTTTGCATTTTGGAGAAGAATCACATCACTCAATATGCCTTTAAAGGCCATAAGGTAACCTCTGGACCATTCCAAGCCATTTTCGCCCTTTTTCTCCTCTTCTATTTTTCTTTTTAACTTTATGTCAATAGTAAATCTAGTGGTTTATGTAGACATCCAATTATCTATACAGACATCTTTATGGTCCATACAGACCATTAGCACTACTCTATAAGCATTATTCATAATAGTGCCTTTTTTTTTAATTTTTATTAATCTTTTTCTTTACATCTTGAGCCTAAAAATGGATGGAATAAGGTAGATTGTAATAACTAAGGGATTTTTTCCCTATTATTAGCCATGTTTTATGATTTATCATTATTTTAGGGGAAATTGATATTCTTGATTATCACTCTTTTATATTCCCTTTATGCGTGTACTTGAATTAAAAATGAAAAAGATAGGGAGAGGCTAGAAGGCCAATGACACTTAGATTCCTTTAATTTATTTTTTTGCTTATTTGACATTTTATTTGTTCTTTTTATTATGTCCATAAAACACAATCCTTTACGGGAATTGGTTAGTCTTTCTAATGGCTAAATTTTCTTTTTCTCCATCTCTATGGTATGGATTGTAAAGAGACATCATTAAGGCAAATTATGGACACATATGATCCCTATTAAGCCATTCCATTTTTGTCCACTTAGCTCACTTCACTTATTTTGCCCTCACACATATATACTCACTTACTAAGGGATGTATCCTATCCCTTTCCATGACTAGGAATGCATCCCTCATTCGCCCTTAATGTGTTGACCATATTAAAAGGCTATTTGGGTGAGATTTTAAATACCAAAGGTCTCAAGACTCCTTCCTATATTTTACTTATGATTGATGTATGCCTTAATCATTTTGTCTTTTAAAACATACAACAAACATACTTTATGAGGTTGTATATACCATAAATGCATTGCATACACTTTTATGGAGCATTGGTGCATATTTTGATGTTAGTGCAATATGTTTAGACATGCGGTGAATATTTCATATATCATGGGTATCTTATGGTGAGTATATAAGGTGTCCCCATATTGCCCTTTCATATTAAGTTGTCATGGTTAGATATAGGAGTTGCCCCCTTTTCATAATTTCTAAGTACTAAATTATGTCTTCTTTGAAAATTGTGATGGTTAATATGTGCATATAATATCCTTAATTATTTGATTACATGAAAACCCCTATTTGATCATGTATCCCTTATCCCTATGAGAAATGATTGTATGTATTATGCTTGATGTAGATGTATAAAGGAACGTTAGATTATATTTAAGTTTATTCTAATATGGACTTAGTATTATAAATATGAACTATAGATTTTTGAAAGCTAGATCCCAAAGTTCAAGTGATTTGGAGATTCCTAACCTCTTTCCCAAGTTATATTTAATTCTCAAACTTGATCTCTAATTAGGTGAAGACAGGTTGAACATTCTAGGTGACCTATTTAGACTAGAGCCTATCCTCACTTGAAATTTTATCCTAATCAAAGTTGATTGGCAACTATAATCAAGTATCTACGAAATTACTAAAGTATTATCCCTTTAGGCCCCCTGTTGGCCATTTAATTCTTCATAGGCTTCTATACATTAAGAGGCATACCTCTTAGATTTCCCTTTGATATGCTCACATGCCATTAGCTAGGTTTTTACCAAAGTATGATCCCACATCCATTTAATCTCTTGATGGTCAATAAAAGATTAGGAGACATAAGTGAGATTTCACTCATTCAGGTGCATCCACGAGGTAAATGAAAGTGCTCACAATAGCTTAGAATCCTCTTTATAGCTTTCTAATGTGTTGAAAATATAGTAGATTAATATCTACTTACCATGTTGATAGTAAAGTAGATGTTGAATCTTATACACATCATAACATACATTAGACTACCAATCAGACTAGTATAAGGACCTTTGTTCATTTATTCCTTTTTGTTTTGAATCTTGGGACATGAACTTTGGTTTAAACCTTTACCTTTAGTTATAGGAGTATCAATGCATTTGCAACAATTTTCTGATATATATTTCTTATAAAAGATACTATTTTTCTTAGACAATCTATTGAAATATTAACTCCAAAAATGTATGTAGCTCCATCCCTATCCTTCATTTTGAAGTTTGAAGATAACCATGCTTTAATGCCATTCAACATTTCGAATTTAGAAACTTTCAATTACTTTAAAACTATAAATAGTCTAATCCTATAATTTTACATATAAACTTCTGCATACCATAATATCATCCATGTAAAATATCATGGTCTAATTTGAAATATATCAACAACAATAATAGATTGTCTAAAACTAGACAAACATGTAAATTTTCATCTAAAGAAGAAAACTTAGGCTATGATAATATCTCACATATATAATTAAAATAAAAGCCATTGGTAAAAATGCCAAGGAAAGTTAAATATAAAAATTAACAAGACTTGCTTATTATATTGCAGTAGATACATATTAAAATGACGACTTAAATTACTGATCAATAAAAATAATCACAATGGAAAATCTCCTTTCTCATAGCCCTGAATCAATCCTTAGATTAAAAAGATTTGTTTTCCTTTTTTTTTTTTGTTGGATATACAGTCATGCACATACATGATTGCATTGTTCTTTTTCCTTTTCATGTTGATAACTTCCTAGGAGTGAAAAGTTATCTATAGATTAGGAAACTACCTTGGGCAATTAACTTAATTTAAAAAGGTTGGGGACCAAATATATACAGACTCTAATAAAAAAATCCAACAAAATTTTTTCTTTAGATTTAGTAAAAACTAATATTATTATATATTTTCAAAAACCATTATAATTATTGCTCTATCAACCCTTATTCTTGGCCATGAAAAAGTTTAGCATGACACATTAGAGGACCAATTAAGAACGCATTGAGTAGAGATGCAGAATGTCTATGGTCAAAATTAATTATAATATATGGCTAAAACTAGCTTAAACTAATGCCTAGGATATATATATATATATATAGTTTGTCATCTTGAGCTAAGTTATTCCTCATATTTCAACTTCATATGATTTAATCCTTGACATTTATTTCATTGTACTATTAGGTCTTTCTATTAACGTTTACATTAAAATCATAGGATTTATTATTATAATGCCCTTCTGGTTTGACATATTTAATTAAATCATTTCTTATTTTTAATATGGAATGAAATAATTTATTTTTTTAGATCCATCATATTATTAAGTCCTAAAATTATTTTTAAATTTAATATTTTTGTTAAAATTTTTCAAAAGTCCATAATATATTTAATATTGTATTAAATTTTTATATTTCACCTATTTGTGAGGCTTAAAACTTGATTTTTAGGGGTCTCTAAAAAATAAGGACTCTTTCCTCTAAGTGAGCAGCATGAGAAGGATTTTTTTTAATGATATGATGATGATTAAGTAAGTTATGATATGAATTAGAAGCAATAATTAAGAGATAAGATGGAAATAGATGCTAAGTGGCAAGGATATATATGTAAATCATGATGCATATGCAAGAAATGATAATTAACATACATGAATGAATGATGATATTAAAGATCTAGCAATGAGAAAATGTCTATTGTATGCATGGAAAAAAAGTATGTTAAAAGAAATGAAAAAGGATGATGTATGCTCAGTGTAGGTTAAGTAGCATGGGAGTGCATGACTTTTTGATAGTTGATTGATGGTCACAAGTGAAATTAATGGATTTTGGATGAGCTTGAGGAGAATTTTTGAAGTTAAGACATGGTATATTAAAGTCTAAGGCATAGGGATTGAGGTTGAGAATGATTGAGATGGTTTAGAGGCCCTTTTAAGGTTTAGAAGTGATAAACGGTGCCATGGACATTTGGCAACTGAAAATTACAAAGCAAAAATTTCAACCATCAAGGCAGTAGATACTCCCCAATAGCGATTAACAACTTTCAATAGTTAAAAGTCCTAATTACAAAATAGCTCTTATCTCCTTATTTAGTGTACCTATTAGCATCTCTCAAGCACAAACAAAGTAGCAACAAACACCTATTTTTTTTTCTCATTTTTTACTCTTAAAATGAGAGGAAAACCTATAAATCAACCAAATTTTTAAAGATTAAAGCACCTAAATGAAGAAGAAAGGTGGATTATGAACGAACAAACCTTGAAAGTTTAAGGAAGTGTCTCCTTCTTAACTAGAAGTAAGTTCCTAATCCAAAATCATTATGATTTGGGATGTTTAAGGTTTAAATAATGATTTTGATGATGATTTAAGGTATGATTAAGGCTATAGAGTGTTAATTATGCATGAATTGGTGTTAGTACTCCTAAAGCTAGTCTTGGTGCAAGTATGATAAGATTAAGATATTTATGATATGAATCATGATTGTAATGATATTTTAAGAAATTTGATAAGTTAAATGATATGTTAAATTCTAAGTTTATGATTTTACCATAAGTTTTGATGCGACTATCATAAGGCTAATAGGGTATTTTGATGATTTTGCATGTTATGATGAGAAACAAACATGTTAATAAGTTAAATGATTTATGGTGATGATTGTGAAAAAGAATTAAGAATTATAGACATGAGAAGGTTATGTTTAAATGATGATATTAATATTAATGCTAATGTTATGATGAGTTAAAATATATGTGATGAGAATGAGCTAAGTACGAAGATGATAACTAAGAATATAAGTTTAAAGTTAATGTTAGGTATGACTGCATGCATGATTAATGTGTAGGACTTTATTGTCCTTAAAAGGGTTTTTACCCTGTTATGCTTAATGTTATGTTTATGTTACATGTTCTATGTTTGAGTTTAAACAACTCTTTTTATGGTAAATGTTATGAATAGCAATGTAAATATATGTCTATGTTTAGGCAAATATGTAGGAAAGATGACTAAGAGTAAGCAAGGATTACGTTAAAGATAAGTAAGGTTGAGGAAAAGAGATAGAGAAAGAGTAAGGCAAAACGAGGACAGACTGAGGAATCATAAGCAATGTGAGGGATTTTTAATTATTGTTTAATGTCCATTTCATATATGCATCATAATCTTATGTTAGGAATTAATGTTTTGTGATGTGAGGATAGTTCAAGGAAGAAGTGAAAATCCAAAGAGTCATAACTAGCTATGAAAGAAGCTTGAAATACAATAAATAAATAAATGATTTACAAGCAAGGTGAGAAAACTCTCACATGTAAGAGATAAGTCACAGACATGACTAGTAAGGCAATACTCTTTAGTAACATGTGATGTTACATTTGGTGAGATAACTCTTCCATGACCATAGTTGGTGAGACAACTCTCATGTATAAAAAAGTAACAAAATGAAAGATAACTACATATATAGGTAAAGAATGCATTATGAATGAATGATATGCAAATATCATGCAAAGATAGAAATGTATTCATGAAAAAGCACATGAGTATATAAAACAAAAATGTATTTCCCTCACTGCGATTCTTATAAAGATCTCACCTTTTATAGGATAAGTATGGAATTGATACCATGATTGAATGCTAAAGGTTAAAAGCTAAAGATAAAGGTCTTAAAATTATATTCCATGGACTATGAAGGCATTGTATTGTCTTTTCATAATTGCCTAAATTAATTGATTTATACATGCATGCATACATACATACATACATACATACAAATACACACACACACACACACACACACACAGTTATATATATATATATATATATATATATATATATATATATATATATATATATATATATAACACTAAGAAATGTCAAGTATGATATGATTTATGGCCTATAATGCTAGGAATGGCAATAGAATGAGATGAAGAAGTCCTCAAATTCTAGGATTAGTTTAAATGGGAGAGTTTTATGTCTATGTAATATATTCTTGTGAAGAATTAAGTGGATAGAAAATAAAGAAAATGAAGGAAAATGAAAGTTATGCATGATAGATAGGACAAGTGAGTCTAGGCTCTTCTAGTTATAGCATGATGTATTGCTTGGAGTGTGATTACATTGTTTTGTTATAAGGTTTGGTGCATAGCTAACTTGGTTTGGTGTTGTTACTTATAGTTGTTCAATATATGCCTGATGTGTAGGCCTAATGTACATTTAAATGGCATGATAATGTGCATTTTAGATAAGTTTTATGTGCCTGGAGTTAGTATTTGAAGTACCCTAAAGGAAGGAAGAAAAAGTTGGATTATTGCATAATTGCCCTATCTTGATGTTATTACCTATATTTGTTTAAAGTGAACCTAATGTGTGTGTCTATGTACATTTAAATGACATAATAATGATGTATTCTAGATTAGTTTTAAGTGTCTAGAGTTGGCATTTGATGTTTTTTGGAGGAAGGAAGAGTTAGAAGTAAACCTTTCATAAGTTGTATGCTTTAAAAGATGCACTTTGATGGATTTTAGGAAGCATTTTTGGCTACCTATTTTTATTAAGAATTGATTATTAAATATCAAAACAAAATATTGAAGCAAAATATGCATGAAAAATAGGAAGAATTTTCAGCAATCGAACCTCAATTGGTAGCCAAAACTCATCCAAACCCTCATAAAATATTTTGCTCGAAACTTTGTGCACCCTCTAAACTACTTTACCACCTTCTTCCTTTTATTTTCATAACTAAAAATCATATTACTTTAGTTTTTGTCAATCCAAAACTCACCCAAAGCCTCTCAAAATATTTCCTTCATCCATGGCCACCAAATCAAGTTTGCTCATTTATTTTCTTCCATCTTTTCAAGCAAATTGGTGATTTCTCCTTCCTATTTCAAGTGAGTTATAATTTTTCATATTTATTGTACATTAGTTCCATTTTGAATAAATAAGTTTATGGTGTTTTTGAGCTTAGTGGTGATGGAAGAGATAAAGTTTCGTGTTTGTATGGCATGAAAGGTGATGTGATCTTTAAAAGGAGTTTTAGATATACTTGAATGGTATGGAATATTCCTCTTTGCTTTTCACATATGATAGTTTATCAAATGATAATTAATGTTGTAATATTCATATCTGAGAAGGAAATTAAGTTTGAGTGATGTTTTACACGTTAGTTGCACTAAATGCAAAATTGATGTCATAATGAACATTATGTGTTCTTATGTAACTAGCTTGATTTTGCAAGGAAGATTGATATTAAATGAGTTTCCTTGACATTGTTTGATATTGTAGACATATGATTAGCATCATATTAATGATGGAAAAGAGTGTCCTTTATCTAGTTGGGGTAAAGATAAGTATTGACATGTTAATGAAAGTTAAGTTGTTTCCTTTACAAATGGACTTAGTTTAATTGATATATATTTGTAATTGGTAGGTACTTTTAGCGATATTGAAATTGATCAAGACAAGTAGAATTTATGCATTTTGGAAAAGAGACATAGCTTGAGGTGAGTCGATATTCCCACACCTTAAGTAACCTTATGTTTTTAAAGCTTAACATTCATGCATCATGCAAACTATGTTTTAATGTAATCAATGTTTGATGTACAAGTTATTACTATGATCAAGTATATACTTACATATATATTTAAATATGTTTATAAATGACTTAATATATATGTTTGTGATGATGATGATGATGATATGTGAATGTAATAATATTGCTTATATGTGTTAGTAAATCTTAAGGATGATGTAGGGATTCCATTGATACATGGCAAACTATGTTTGGATTGATGATGTGATTTGATTATAATATTAAATGAAAAAATTACATGCATGATACAACTAGTGAGCACATTCCCTCGTGTAAGAAAAAAAATGTGGCTAGTGAGACAACTCCCTTAGGAGAGGTATAATGTTAAGATAGTAAGTGAGGAAACCCCCTCCCCCTCCCTTCCCCCTGGAGTAATGATTAACTTGTGGGAAGGAGACGAAGTCTTCCACAATGCCTTAAGCGTGGTTTCCCATGGACTTAGGTTACCTTGATTGCATTTATGATATGTGCTCATATGAATGAAGATATTCTAAAACTTGCATTGATTACCTATATATGTATATAATTTTGATATATGATGTTTTAACTTGAGGGAGTATGGGCTTATCAATTCACTAAGTATGAAAGGCTCACCCCAATTGGTTAACTATTATAAGTTATATACAATAGGCTCAAGATAAGGCGGACTAGGATCTCACAATGTTTTAAGTGTTGTTTGAGGATGTATATATGTATACATTGTAAACTTTTATTGTATTAAGACTTATAGGTATATACAATTTGTGGTAAACTGTATTAACTAGAAGGCTTCTATCTATATTTTGTGAGAGGATACCCTGCATAAATGATGTAGATTGAGTTATAAAATCCATGTACAATATAAATATGATGTTCATGTATATGAATTTGACATAAAGCATATGAATAGTCCTCCCCACTTACAAGTGACCTATATATTTAAGATGAATGATTTTATGAAATGATTATAATTAGACTTGTTAGATTTTTAGGAGATCTTAGGTCTTTTGAGCACCTAGTGCCAACATGACTCGAAAGTGGGTCATGATATATGAATAAGAAAAGAATTACATGACCATAGTATAATGAAAAGATTATATATTTATGAAATGTTTAGAGTTCAACTCAAATTAAATTCATATCTACTATGAGTTTTATCCTAAGGATCTAAGATGAGACAAAATGTTAGAAAAGTTAATGATCAAAGAAAGATAATTTGAGATTCCACCAAATATGAAGACATAGCAAAAAGCTATGATGAGCCTTCGTATGATTAAACCTAAGATTTAAGGTATAAGAGAGATAAGAAATGGAACTTACGGGTTTAATAAAATCATTATTGGTCTTGGTGGCCTTAAGTCTTCTGATTCTCGAGTATTGACATGGCTCAAATTTCAAATTGTGACACTATTATCTTACCAACACAATAATAAAAAATAAAAAATAAATAAATAAACTACAATGACAATTTTATTCTATTTTTTATTGATTAATTTTTATTGTAATGTCAATGGGCAATTATGATTGTAGTTAGTATATTTAATTTTTTTTTATTTTCAAAATTGAAAAAATAAATAAGACATGGCTAATGAAATTAAAAATTTAATAGATTATTGAGGATATTATGAAGTTTTTAAATAATTTAATGAAAAATATTAAACTAAAATAACTTTACTAATATAAAGAACTATTTCATGCTATGTTGAAAAGTGTAAAATGACTTAATTAAATATGATAAATCATAGAGGCCATAACATAAAAAAAAAAATTATGATTTTTAATGAAAAAAATTAATAAACTAAGTTAATAGTATAATAAAACAAAAGTAAAAGATTAAATAATGTGATATTAAAATATAAAAGATAACTTAATTAGATATGACAAACTACTAAAGGTTTATAGTAATTTATCCTAATCAAATAATAATAAAGAAAGAATTTATAACACAATATATATATTAGATTATGCTTTTAAAATTACCAAAATTTTCATCAAGTTAAATATATATCCTTGAGAGAAAAACACAATCTAAGCTTATCTAAGATTTATAAATAATTTGGACTAATATAAGGTTTCATATATTAAAATTGAAGGTTAAAATTTCTTTATATGGTGTTTGGTTCAATTATAATTTAAATTTTATTTCATTTATAAATGGATTTTTATGTTTGATATATTAGAAAATAAATACAAAATTCATTTCAAATAAAATAATTTTTATGCTTAGTTTAAATGAAGTATTTAATAAATATTTTATTTATAAAAATACTATTGTGCCATTTTTTAATTTTTATAAATAAAAAAATTTAAAAAAAGAGAAAATGAGAGAATGTAGAAAGAGATTGGGGCGAGAGAAAATAGAGAAAGAATGAAGAAAGAGGAGAAAGAGAATGGAAGAAAAAAAAAACAAAAGATATTTTAGTTGAAAAAGTTTTTGTCATAATGAAGGAACTTGAAAACTTTAAAATTCATTTGAAAATTTCATCAAATTTGATAGAATTTATTTTAATTATAAGTAATTCTATAAATTTAATGAAATAGAATTTCAATTAAAATTTTATTTATACCGAACATATAACATGTAAATTTATAAATAAATTCTACAAAAATTAAAAATTTATTTATACCAAACACACTCCTAATCTTCATGAAATAAATTTCATTTAAAAAAAATTCTTCATAAAACTGGTTTAACCATTCAAATGATCCTAGGATAGATTGAAAGCGATTTGTAGGATTCAAGCTACCATAAGTTAATACTATTTACACATAATCAATGTCATGATATATATATATATAGAAAGGAGTGCTCAAGCTCAGAAAACAACCTATGGGCTGCATCTTTTGAAGCCATAAAACTCCTATTATGTCCTGCCTCGGTATATCATTAGCAGGGAGAAGAGCTTAGGGAAGTATAGGTGCACCAAAATCTTAATCCAGTGAGAGATTTTCTAATCTTGTTGCTGCCACATTTACTTCTCGGGAGACATAAATCACTTCCGCTAACCAATCACATTGAAAGGCTCTCCTACATTGCATTATCATCTTACGATATCTTATCGCTAGTTCATGGGACGAGTTGGTCCAATCCACCAACACTTCAGAGTTTACTTCAAAGATAATATAACGATAATTAAAAGACCAAGCTAACTCAATACCCATTTGTAAGGCTCAAACTTTAACAAAGATAGAGCTACACATGTCCAGATTAAGAACAAAACACATAATCCACTTGCCTAAATAATCCCAAATTAGTCCTCCACCTCCTGCCTTACTTAGGTTCCCTTTTGAAGCCCCATCTATGTTCCCCTTCACCTAGTCAGCGTCTGGTGGAGACCAACTCATCAAGGAGTACTAAGGTCTATCATTGTCCATGGCATGACTCTGATTCCTCTTGTAATCTATACCAGCATATTGCTTTATCCATAAAAGGATAAGTTTAATTTTGGATGACACTGGGATCACAGCACCTTGAAAGACAAATTCATTATGCCACTTCCATATCAGCCAACATATAACATAAATAATCAACTTTGTATCTAAATTAAGCTAATATGTGCACTGTAGTAAATGCCCAAAAGATAACCAATCTCTCATTAGGGCCATCTTAAACATCCATAGAAAATCTAAATCCAATAGTCTCTTATACATACTACACCGCTGGACAATCATGAAGCATATAGGTTAGGCTCTCATGAGCATCTTCGCCTATAGAACAGGTATAGTCACTAATGAAACAACATCGTACATGCCCCAAATTCGTCTTTAAATGATTATGAAGCACCATAAAAAAAAAAATACAAATGTGTTGAGGCAACTTACGTACCCACCCAATTTCCATAAGGAATCACCTGTTTGGTTAGGAATATCATTTGCCATCAAATACGCAGATTCAACCACGAAATTCCCCATATGAGTGCCTTTCCAAACTAGACAATCATGTTCATTAACCTCATTTTCTAAAGAAACACATAATTTCCAAACATTTGTCCCTCAACAATAAGTGTTGAAACATTTGCCATTTCAAACCCATTTCTTTGTCCCAGTAATTCGTTATATTATTCAGTAACTAGTGAGCCTTGTTGAACTAGGTTGGTCAAACCTAGATCAAACCTCTCTTTTGATATTGACAATATAGATTGAAAAGTTTTAATATTTTATTTAAGTGTTTTGAATGTAGAAATAAAGTTATAGTCTAATTAAAAGTTGAATAGAGACAAAAATCAAAATTATTTTGTAAATCACGATCGCTTCTAATAAAATAGTGATCGCTACTCAAATCAAAGTTTGGCACAACTTGTCTAGTTTAGTTTGCAATCACAGTCATGGTGAGAATTGCAACCACTACCTTCAAATGGCCTTAGAGGGATTCAAACATCCAGTCAAATCAAGCCACGTGTCACATGCCTTATTGTCGATTTAGAAATAGTGGTAGTGATTTTCCTAGTAGCGACTGCGACTTGCCAAGCTTCAAACCTCTATAGTTCTAGTTTTATTCACAGTGGTTAGTAGCACCGATGTTAGCTGGCATGACCAATGTAGCATTCGCGATCTTTAATCCATCCTAGAGGGATCCAACAATTACATTTTAGGATGAACCAATGATGAAGTGTTGCATGTACTAGCCATTAGACATAATTGAAGATCTCAATTATGAACAAACAAAATCCAAAGAAAAACTTGAATAACGACAATGACTAAGCCGTCTTGACTATAAATTTTGTCTAACAAACATTAAATGCAAGATTTTGCCACCAACTTTTGAGATGTGAAGATAGTTTTATATGTAATGGTTCCTTGGCGGGTGTAACCTATAAATACTTTACAAAATAAACATAAATGCAAGAGAATAACATTTACTAAGGCCAAACTCTTGTAAGTTTATTTCTTAACTCTCTCTCTTTCTCTCTTATTTACTCTTTATGATTAAGTTATATAAGATTTGGTGTGAGCCTATAAACACTTTTGGGATTGGGTTTAAGAGTGAGTCATAGCAAAACTCTTTTATAGGTTAAGTGCAAGCCTTTGGGAAAACATTTGTGAGGTTATATGTGAGCCTTGTAAAACATAAAGTTGTAAAGTTAAGTGTTAGCTTG
The DNA here is from genome assembly GCA_949677035.1 of Omphalea diandra. Taxonomy (NCBI): domain Eukaryota; kingdom Viridiplantae; phylum Streptophyta; class Magnoliopsida; order Malpighiales; family Euphorbiaceae; genus Omphalea; species Omphalea diandra. Next base: position 3,250 of record CATIWR010075483.1, on the reverse strand, counting down.
TAAAACACCATTTAGTGTTAGTAAAATACCCAATAAGAGAATTGAGAAGTGAACGTAGGGTTTTTCAACACTTGAACTACTATAAATCCTTGTGTTCTTTCTTTTTGTACCATTTCTTTTAAACTTTGCTTCAAGTATCTTCCCATTAGAATTTAAATTTGCCACCAATTTAACCCCCCTTTCTTGTTACACAAGGGCCAATAAGTGGTATTAGAGCTAAGTCTCAAATAAAGCCTTAATTGTGTGAGAAAATATCATGGCACAAGAAGGAGTCCATACTTACCTCAAGCCCTTCTTCAATAGATCCGACTATACTTATTGGAAGTTTATAATGGAGATATACCTAAACAGTAACGTGGTGGATTTATGGGATGTTGTCACTAAGGAATGGAAGCCACCAACTAAGGTGGTGTATGGAGTGAAGAGTTGATTCCAAAGAAAGAATAGGTGGAGGCTAGAGAATCTAATGACAAAAACAAGAGGGCAATGACTATTCTATCAATCACAATGTCAAAAAAAGGGATTAGTGGAGAACTACCATGAGGGTGCATATGAAATATGAAAATTCTTGGAGAACTACCATGAGGGTGCAACTCTTATAAAATCTAATAGGTTAGAGATGTATATGATGAAGTGAGAGCTCTTCATGATGAAAGACAATGAAAGCATCACCGACATGACAAATAAACTCCTTTACATTATCAAAAATATGAAGAACTTTAGAAGGATTCTCATAAACCATAAGGTAAATAGTAAGATACTCAATTCTCTTGCTCTTGAAAAGTTTGGTGCTACAGTTTGTAGTATACAAGAATCCAATCTAGAGATTGGAAAGGTGTCAAAGGATGTCCACATTAGCAAGCTACTCACTCATGAGTTGGCCATAAAGAAGGATGAGGAGATGAGGATGTTGAGGCGATAAGGTGACAAGAATGAAAAAAGTTAAAAAGAAGACTCTTGCTCTCGAGTCTTCAAGCAAAGATAAGGAGATTGAAGTCGCCTCTAGTGATAGTGATGAAAGTGAGAAAGAGGAAGAGGAACTAGAAATGCTTTCCAAGAGGATTGAATAGCTCATAAAAGGAGAAAAGATAGGAGAAACTTCAAAAAGGCATCTCCTAACTTCAAGGAAAAAAAGAATGATGTAACTTACTTTAAGCGTAGGAAGCACAGACACATAAAATTTGATTGTCCTGAGTTGAAAAAGAAGATCAAGTGGGACATGGACAAAAAGAAGAGTTTTAAAGCTAGTTGGGATGATAGCTCAAGTGAGGAAGAAGAAGATGAAAAAGTCGCTAACTTATGCTTCATGGCTTAAAAGGACTTTTCCAATTAGATAAGAACTTTTTCACACTCTTGTGATTATTATGATGCATTAAATAAGGTGGATGATAAGTTTCCTGAAGCTCTAACCTTCAGATGTGATAAATAAAAGTCTTAAATGAAAAATTACATGAAAAAATGTTCAAAACATAAGGATAAATTTAAAAGTTAAAATGAACTTGTAAATGACTTGAGAACTTCTAATGAAGAACTCAAAAGACCTTTTGAAAATCTTTCCAAAACTTCATCCTCTCTTGATTCCTTATGAAAAGAAAATGATTCTTTAAAAGGTAAAGTTATTGAACTTAAACATTTCATCTCTAAATTTCACATAGGGAAGAAAGCTTTAGACACACTTATTGTAACTCAAAGACCACCCTTGGTGAGACACAATATAGGCTTTAATGGAGCTTCCTCATCTATATCTCTTCCTTCTGTATTCATTAGAGCATCTACACCTGAAACTTCTAGTATTGAGATTGTTGGGAAGAAAAGTTCTCCAAGCACCAAGCCACTTATGCCTAAGGGCAAAGGAAAGGCTTCCCCATAGCTCAAGAGTTTAGCCTAAAAGAGCCAACCATGTATACATGTACATAAAGAGGTATGCTCAAACACACACACATATATAAAAGTTTTTCTTTTATTGCTCACCACTTATGCATTTACATGTATTTACATAACCAAAGTGTGAGAAGGCCTTATACTCATACTAAGCAAAGTCATAGGAGAAAGACTTACAAGTAGAAGCTTTAATGCCATTATTACATGAGGTATGGATATATAAATGTGTTTTTCTATATTAAAAAGGCACACCTCAAATTAGAGGACCCTTCAAAGTCTAAATCGTAAGGACCCAAATATGTTTGGATACCTAAACAAAGACAAAATGTTTTTGTTTTGTAGGAATGATTGGAAGACACCAAAAAAAGATAATCATTAGCATATGGATAATGAATGCTTAAAGCATATGACTAGGAATAGAAAGCTATTCACATCTATTAAAGAGAAGAATGGTGGCAATGTCACATTTGGGAATAATGCTAAGGGTAAGGTAATTGGCATTGGAATTGTTGGTAAGAAAGGTTGTTCACTCATTGATAGTGTTCTTTTGGTTGAAGGATTGAAATATAATTTATTTAGTGTATGTCAATTATGTGACAAAGGTAATAGAGTTACCTTTGACCCTAAAGAATGTTGAGTTACCTCCTTGGTGAATAAAAGGTTGTCTTCAAGGATGAATAAGAGATAATACCTACCTAATTGACATAGACAGTTTGCCTAACCAATCCTTTAAGTGTCTAATTTCTATTAGGAATGAGTCTTGGCTTTATCATAAAAGACTTGGACATGTTAACATGGAACTTTTATGACATCTATCAAAAGGAGAGCTAGTAGAACTTCAAATGAGGAAGCAACACCAAGCATCCTACAAAGTAAAAAATCTTGTAAGTATGTCTAAGTCTCTTCAACTTATTCATATGGACCTAGCTGGACCTACTAGGATGTTAGATTTTTATAGAACATGCACAACAGAAAAACAAAATTTTTCTACATGTAACCCATTAAAGATCTATGTGATTTGATTAAACCAAAAAGGGGGATGTGAAAAGCTTACCAAATTGGATGAATAATCATAGATTTGTTAGAAGGTAGAGAGGGGGTTTACACCAGTAACACCCAACCTCAAGCTTAGAATCAGATTTAGACTTCATCAAAGGATGATAACCCTTTGTAAGTATCCATATGAATAAGATCTATCCAAAACATAAGGTGTGCTAGCACTAGGGTTTCTCTCTCTCTCTCTCTCAATTTTATATTTTGAAGGCAAATGTGAACACCTCTTTTCCCACTAAAATCCCTAAAACATGTATATATATAAAATAATTTAGATAATGTCTTTAATTATCTTAACTGTAAATAGAGAGAGAAG
>CATIWR010075477.1:0-27417 GCA_949677035.1 Omphalea diandra | reverse complement strand
GGTTGTAAAAATTAAAAGGTAAAAAAAGAGGGAATTGCGAAAAAAATTTTAAATGACAAGTGATTGCAAAAAGAAAGCGTGTAAAAAGAACAATGGTGTTATAAATAGAATTCTTCAATCCCTTTTAATAGAAGGCATTGAGTATAAAATTCTTCAATCCCTGTCATCCCTTTTGATAAAAATCTTCAATCCAAGAAGAAAGCCCAGAAGCACCTAAAATGGTCGTTTCTTTGGGTCACCAAGAGCCCACGTAACTTTTATTGTTCTTTCTAAAATTTTCTTTTTTGATTTTCAAAACTTTTTGGTGAGATACATTTAAAATCACTTATTAATATTTGATTTTTCATTTGAAAATACTTTAAAATGAAATTTGTCACTATGTATAACCAATTCTTGAGCTAGAAATTAACTATCAAATTATTGATCTAATATTTTTACTAAAATTAATTTATAAAATTTCACTCTTGATTGATCAACAAATTTTATCATATGATTCAAAAAAATGTGAGAGAGAAAATAATCATAAAAATTTCTGAACCTATTTTCCAATAAAATTTATTTTTACAAGTGCCGATAAATAAAGTTGAGCAGAGTTAGGCAATCAAATTGTGAGTTTCAAAGAAAAATGATTGGTTGGTTTGGGTTAAAATAATTCTGAAACAAATACTAAATCAAAACTATAAAGAATTATCAGTTTCATTATTTGAAAATTCATCGGATGATAAAATTTATATAAAATATTTTTGATAAATAATATATAAGAAAAAATGTATTTATATTAAAAGATAAATATAATATATTAAATATAATGTTACATATTATAATATGCATATACATACAGTTGGTTCAATCAGTCATCAATTTTTTACATGGAAAATTAAAAATTAAATTGAAAATAAAATATTGATATAATAATTAAAATTGAAAATGTAGAACAAATTAATTAAAATGTTCAAAATGATTTCAATCAATTTTTAATTAATAATAATTATCTCCTTCACTCTTCTTGTGTCATTCTAACTTTCAAGAAAAGTTGAAGACAAATTACATTATTGTGATCTTAAAATATTTAGAAGTAATATATCGTTCATAAATATGTCAGAATCGCTCTTTATATTTATAAATAAAAGATATTATTTTTAAATGTTTCAAAGGAGAAGCTGCCAAGGATGAGAAATAGCCTTATTTTCTCTATGATCTGTCTAGAAAAAGCAGAAATTGTTAAAGCCGCAATCGTCTAATAATTTATTTTATACCAGACCATTTTTTGATTGATTTTTCTTTTCTGTTTTTCTCAACATCAAGTGTGTGTATATATATAGCAAAATTATATACATACTTAAAAAATATTTCACCAATTAATTAATGATAATCTTCTATTTCAAAGAAAAATAGAAACTCAGTAATCTAACATTTTATAAAAGACTATTATGAAGGAAATTTATAAATATAAAGAGTTGTAGAATGTAAAATATTATCGTCAGTAATCTGCAACTATAATCTCACATACTAGTTTACAAAAGATTAATAAAACGAAATATTTATACAATATATATAATTAAGTAAATAATATTTATTTTAAAGTAGATAATATATAAAAATTACTTTTAGTTTTATATTTTTAATTTTTTATTTATAGTTTTTATTTATAGTTAGTTTTACTATACGAAAATTATAATTGTTATGTGTTGAATAATTAGTTTGACAAATATAGTTTTTTTAAATAAATAATTTACTGACAAATAGTAATTATTTTTATAAAATTAAATATGAAATTATAATTAATTATATATAGTTGTCATCAATTCACATATTGTACAAATTGCATTGCAAAAATTTTATTAATTTAGATAATTTTCATTATGATATAAATATAATTTAAAGTTATAAATAACTGTAATGTATATATTAATATAAAATTCACTTTTAATAAATATGTGCGATGGTAATAGTCATTCTACAAAATGGTAAAATAAAATAAGATAACAACAATTACATTAAAAATAGGTATATTGGTAAAAAAATTCAAACCTTTACATATTTTGATAATTATATTCAAGTCTTTTAATTTTGATAAATTTGCCGATTTTTGCAAAAAATTTTGACAATTATAGCCAATTTGAGAGTTTGGTCAAAATAAAATGATATAATTTTTGATATATCATCTATGTAAAATTGAATTTTAAAAAAGATGTGTTCGGTGAGTCTCATTAAATTTAAAATTCAATTTTATATGCATGATATGCAATAAATTATATCTAATTTTGACCAAAATCTCAACTTAGATATAATTATCAAAATTTTTATAACATTGGCTAAATTTATCAAAATTAAAAGAATTTGATATAATTATCAAAACACGCAAAAAGTTTGATTTTTTTTTTATCAATAAACCTTAAAAAAATAAATTAAATGTGATTGCATGCAATTACACATTTTTACCTGTTTTGAAATAAATAACGATGTTTTGGTCTATTGGGTCATCTTTCATGACTTCACAAAATTAATTGCAGCTTAAGTTTTCCTGCAAGCTTAATTTTTATTGGGTTTATACCTTATACTGATGAGAGTAGAATATTCCAGAATGGTAATTAGCACCAATTGGCTTCTAATTTCTATTATTATACAATAATTATGCAGGTAAGTTACTAGACAAGGTGGTGGTTTTATTGTTGCAGGAATATGGAGATATAGAAGCCAGGTTTGCACAGCTTGGTACTGAAAGAGTTCTGAAGGAATTCGTAACCAACCGCCTTCCAGGTCCTCTTTTCTTTTCGAAAGGCAAAGCTGTCAGCCGCTCACCGGATAATCCAATCGTCTTGCTTTCTTGGTTGTCTGAGCTCCAAATTTGACAAAACAGCTTCACTGGATGATTGAACTATTAGCGCATTGTGGACCAGTACTAAAACAAAAAAATGGGTTGATTGAGATTATTTCCATTAATCTGATGTTGTTTTTACTGTCGTTTCCACTTTGAACAAGATTATTTTTTTTCTTCTTGCAGAAACTGGGAACTCCAAGCGCCATTTCCTGGGGCTCCAGTCAAAGTCCCTGCTAAGTTTATTGTGGGCGATCAGGACCTTGTCTATAATTCTCTAGATATCAAGAATTATACGGTTCAAGAGAGATGTTCCATGTCTAAAGGAAGAAATTGTCATGGAAGGAGTAGGCCATTTCATCAACGAAGAGAAGATATATGATTTCTGTCAGAAATTCTAATTCACTATTTTCTTTGTCGTGGAGAGATTTGAATCATGTTCCTATTATTGTTGTTTTTCTTATTCTTTTTATGGTTTAACAAAATAAGAGGATGTTAAACCTTTCATCTATATATGATGTGAAAGCAATCCCTATATGAAAAGTCAATAGAAAAAAATGAAAATTTTTTATGGATAAATGAAAAAATTTTATAATGAAAAATCAAAATCAAACATGATATAATATAATCACTCTTATTATTAAAGTCACATTTGACTGTTAAAATATTTTTTGTAAATATGAAAAGTAAATAAAAAATACAGAAAATTAAAATTAAAATAACAAAATTTACATTTTATTAAAAAAAAAAAAACTACCAAATATATGATGACATTGTTAGTACTGCCCCAATGATACCTATCAGAGCTCATATGATTTTATTGGTATTATCAAATAAATAAGGCTAGTAAGTCCCATGAGTACTACTTTATGATTTAGCCAATACAACTTTTTTAAAAAACTTTCTGCAATATTGTTTTATTGTTGAATATGGTTTAGCCAATTCTAAAATTTTTTGTGATATTAGGTGTAACAAAATAGATTGTGCACCTAATGAATTAAACGGTATTGTATTGTATATTGTTTTAGGAAACATATGTTATAGTTACAAAAAGCTAAAAGAACAAGAGAAATAAGAATTACACTGTCAACCAATGAATTATAATTTTTAATTCAATACTAAACAAAGTTCAAGAAATCCTTTTCTTCTTTAAAAAGAAAAGCATTATACTGTCAAATTAAGTCGACATACAGCTCTATGATACAGATAATATTAGTTGGCAACGATTTCTCTATTCTTGTATCTTTTTTTGGTTAGGTACAATGTTATTGATTGTGATCCAATTTTCCCAGGACTTGTCTCCATTGCCACCATGGCAAGGTAAAGTATATCAAAGCAACCACCAACTTTTTGGTTAGTGTTATTTACTTGGAAAGCTAGCTCATAATTGAGAAGAAAAAAAAGTTAAATAGTCGGCCAGTAATCAAATAAAAAATGAAAATGATTTTTGTATGTAAAGCTAACCCTACTACTAACAAAAGCCAACAAAACCATAGGTACAAAGTAGAAACAAATATTCTTGTTTTTATTTTTGATATATATATATTGTATAAAATTTTAAATTATGTATATAATTTAATAATTACTTATGATAATTTTATAAAAAATAAAAATTATCTTCTTCCCCCAATTCTTTCAATTTGTAAGAAATTATGGAAGTATAACCTCCCTTTCTAAACTTTCCCTTTAATCAAATAATGGAATGCTAATTTCTTCCCGATCCTTCTGTTTTTGTGCCTATTTTATTATTTCACCCCATAACATTATAGAATCATAATTTATTGATGATATTGATGATCATTTGATCGTTGAAAAGGGTAAATGATCTGCCAAAGGGAAAACTAATGTAAGCTTAGGGCACTGTGTTATCCACAACCACTCTGATACTTAAGTTAGTATGAGAGCTATGAGAATTTAAATTATTATGAGAGTTAAGAAAGCATAAAGAACTTGAGAATGAGAGTAGATAATAGAAAACCCTAGCAAAATGTACATTGGATGTAGAGACTATAATTATTTACACTGTTATGATTTCTAGACTCTTCATAGATATGCCAAAAATAACATTCATTAGATTTGTCCTTATCCTTCTATGTATTTCGGAAAAGTATGTACTATGTAATTGTCATTCATCCTCCGAACGTTATGGGTATAACTGTCATTCACCAGTCTTTATCTGCTAATAAATTTTTCGAACAATATTCGATGTTTGATTGCATAATGTTCAATCTCTCAAGAGTGAACACCTTTCATTCTAAGGATACATGTCTCTGCTAGTGGTGTGTGGTTAGATGAACGTTATCACTAGTCCCCCCGAAAGGTTTTACTTCCTGACATTTATGCCAAGTATTTACTTCAGCTAAGGCGCTAAGTCAGCCCTAGTAACATTAGTTTTTAAATATTATCGTTTGTCCTATCTTTTCAGTTGTCGTGTCATTTCAAGTTTCGTGTCAATTTGAAATCTCGGTGTGCTTGTTAGATTCCGCATTTACTGTGAGCACGATTATTGAGGTATTTCCATCTTCTATATAAGGTATTGTCAATTTTTCCTCACTTTTACTGCATTTGAAATTTCTTTGCTAATTTTCTTCTTTTGTTTTCATTGCTTTGCCATTCTTGCAATCCTCTGCTTCAGGTACTTTAGCATTATTTCTTTTTGCTTCTCACATTTTCTTTCTTTTTCCTCTCTTAGCAATCATAGGTGAGACTATCAAGCAAGCTTTGGGCAAGTGTAGAAAATGCCAGAGTTCCATTAGGGTTAAGGATTTGGACTACTTTTGAATCTTATGCCAAATACTTGACAGATATCAACTATCTTGTTGTCCACTTGAGTAGTGTTTTAGATTGCATTAATGCAAAAACTATGGTGGTGTATTGAGAACAACTGGAGGTAGGACTCCGATTCCCTTTTCATCCTGCTCTCTTAAATTTTCTTGTCTCTTACTTCATTCCCCTCTCCCAACTTCACCCAAACGCCATTAGGATCTTGTTTAGTTTAATTGAGATTTATCAAGTAGAGGGTCTCAGCCTTACTATCACTCATATCCAGTACCTGTATAGCGTTACCCGAAGACCCAACGAACCCTTTTTTGCCTTAACTGCTAAGGCAGGGTGTAAGATAGTTTTCTTCCTTTCTTCCTTTTTAAACAATTGGTTGGACAAATTGTTCTTTGTTTATCACTGTTTATACTTAGTTAATCTTCCCAAAAAATTTGTAGATAAACCTTTCGCTCCTCCTCTCCTTGTGAGTGAAGATGACGGGAATGTATTGTCTCTGATCATCGGTGAATGCTCAAAGGTTTAACTTTCATGGAAAAAATATGTTCGTCAATCTGTTCGTAATCAGACCCAAGTTGCACACTTTCCTGTTGGGCAGTTAGAGAGTGGTGGCTGGTCTGAAAAGGAGACCGAACCCTTTAGTCCCGACCCTAAGAAAAGGAAGATCGAAGGTATTTAGTTCTTGCTTCTGTTCTTTTATATTTTACTAATATCTACTAAATATTTTGTGACACAAGTAAAATGGAGTTTCTCTAGGACGTTTGGCTGGGTCTGGATGCTAAGGAGGATGTATTGGACATCTTGCCATTAGTTGTCGAAGGTGATTCAATTGTAGATAGCATCCCACCTCATCACCCGAAGCAAACAGTGGTTATTATCCGCGAACACCCTCTTCCCGTGCTTGTAAAGAAGACTCGTCGTCCCACTGCTTCAAAAAATAAAGGCAAAAGCAAAACGGTGGAGAAGGAAAATAAAGGGAAGAACAGGAAGAACCCCTTTGTGGTAGAAGAGAACAGCTCAGAAGATGTGTAAGGGGGTCAAAAGAAGATTGCAGCCCTGCAAGCCCTAGGGTAGGAATGCCCGAACCTGAAGAAATGTTTAGAGACCAACCTCAACGACACTATCCAGAACTTTGCCATTTGCGATAAGTTTCTAGACTTTGTGGATCTCCAACCTGACAAACAGAAGTGTTCGGGTATTCCTTCTAAAGACTTGGAGCACATATAAGCTATGTATATGCTTCAGGGTCTATAAGTGCTAAAGGAAAGCTAAAGATGAAGACGTATAACTGAACAATTTTTTTTTGTACCTATTGATTGGGTTTTATTTCTATCTTTAATACAAATTTGTTCGCCTCTATCTTATTACCTCAATTCCAAACAGGTGGCTCAGGGCAGGATGAAGTTGATTGAGGAGCACAAATTTAAGTGGGCCACCGTTCACAATAATTATGCTTTAGAGTTGAATAATGAAAGGTTGTTAGTAGTGAAGTTGAACAAGGCCTTGACTCAGAGGGATGCAAAGTTGGCGAAAAAGAATGAGTTATTAAAGAAGAAAGGCAGTCAATTGAAGATCGTTTGATCTGTTATCCGAGGCCTGCACAACTGTGTAGAGGGTGTCTTTAATGTGGGCAAAGCTAGGTAGGCAGAAACGTTCATCTTGCTTTTTGTGGTTTTGATGGTGTACAATTAGATAATGAAGAGGGTTTTGGAACAGGATCACCCTAGAGTGAATTTCTCTAAACTCAAACACATCAACCTATGGAAAATCTAAGAAGGTTGTGTTGCTCGCGTTAAAAGAGATGACAGTGGAAAATCAGCTTTTGACAATCTATATCCCACTATTAAGCTCCAACTAAACGAGAAATCCCATATGGTTAAAGTGGTTATGGTTCCCAGATTTGAGGGGACATTGACTTCGTGTGGCAAATTGCATGCCACCTTTTTTGGGATAGCAAAGCTCGCTCCTCTAGCTATCGTTCCAGATAGGAAAGCTTAGAGTAGTCATATTCCCTCATCTTCCACAGCTCCTGCATCGAGGTTTCCAAGGAGATAGTGGATTTGGAGGGTCTTCATGCTTCAAAAGGAGAGCTGAATAAAGAGGATCCTCTTTCTAAAGACCTTAAAGAAGCTCCTCCTTTTGAAGGCCCTAAGGAATCACCAGTTGTTGCAGATTCTCCTCATTTTTCACTAAAATAATCGTGCTCCTCATTGTATTTTGTAAACTCTTCTGTAATAAATAATCTTTCCAATGAACAATTTTTGTCTTCGTTCTTGATTTGCTTTCCTGTTTTCTCATGAAAGGACATGTAATAATATACATAAGCTTATATACTTACGCTTAATAACTTATAGTTGGTCCCTACATGGTGAATGAATCCTGGGCTGAAACACTTCTAAGTTTACATCATTGCCCATTTTTACTCCAAAATCAGCTATTCACCAAAGAATGCGAAACATGGTTTTTTTTTTTTTTCTTATCAACATTATATATTTCAGGCAAAATCATGAAAGAAATTTGATTTTGATTTTGAATAAGACATGATTTTTCAGGACATAACAGATATTATATGAGCACAAACATGGAAATCTGACCATGCCTTAAGCCAAGAGGCATCTTATTAAGGGAGATGTAATCGCTTAGGTGATATATTTTCTTCCCATACAAAATTTGAATTTGCTTTTCTTTCAAATTTTAAAAACTGCGATGGCACCTTTAGATGCTGGGTCTGCAAGTGTGTTATTAGTTCCATCCAAAAGGTTGTAGAACACAAACCTTCATATTGAAAAACTTTGCATGCTAGACGTCCACTTTCAACAATAAAATACATGTTTCACTGCTTATAAATCATTGTCAGGAAAATACCTCAGCCATTGTGTCAAATAAGAATTTGAAAGAAAATATTCTCCTCAGGTGGTACGTGATCGTCTTTGTTCGTGGACCTGCTTAATAATTTCCAGGCTTTCTGTGTTTTTCAATGCTAAAGTGAACATCCAGAAGATCTGTTATACCGGCAGTTATCTTTTGGCCTGCTTTTACAGGGCCAACACCTTGTGGAGTGCCTGCACACAGTGATTTAAAAACAATAAAATTACTAACTTTTAACTTCCACAGCCCTAGCAGCCAAAGGGTTGATGATCTTTTAAATTTTTTCTGAAAGCCAGTTTGGTACAAATATTAATAGCTCATTTAAAACAAAAATGACAACATTTTCAAAGAATTAACATTACGCTGCAGAAAATTGCATATTAAGGTAATTTCCCTTTTTTTCGAAATTCAGGTCTAAAAACCTCGAAATTCATGCTTACAATCTATATTAGATTGTTTAAGTTCAAATACTGCTGGATGGGGTGGAAAGGTTTAATGGAAGGGAAGAGCTGACCTTATTGTATAAGCTGATTTGATATTCTGAAGTCAATCAAAAAGAGAGAGGGTTGACAACAGATGAGGAAATGTAACATAGGACCAATTAAAACATAGGAACATAATCTAACAACTCTAACTCAAGCAACTATTCTTTGAATATTGAGCACATGCAGTAACATCTTGAGAAGGAACGCTATCTAACCATCTCAAGTGTCTATAATTGACACTTAACCACAGAGCACAGACAATTACAACCAACAAGAAAGCCTCCAAAACTATGAATTTGGCTAAGTAAGTAAATGCAAATTAAAATGGACTGTGAAGGTGATCCTTTTTTTTTTTTGGGTTAATTTAGCTCTGACTAAACCAAAGGCTCATCAATATGGTGATATTTTCAGAATCAACAAATATGTAAACTTTATTAAAGGACAGGCATTCGACCTTATTCTCTTATCAAAATCTGAAGAGTCCAATTTGGTACCTGTTAATATAACATCTCCTTCAAAAAGTGTCATTATTGAACTTATGTGACTAATGAGATAAGGAATCTTAAAAATCATATCTTTGGTGGAACCTTTTTGTCGTGTATCTCCATCTACCTGTGATAGAAGAAATCCATTTAACACCAATCAATTTGATAATGCCATTCAAAAAGAAAATGCAAAGAGTTGAAAATAAAAAACGACGATTTGTAACACCTTTAACCATAGTTCCAAGCTATCAGGGTCAGGAACAGCGGATTTGGGAAGCTGCAGGAAGCATTTTCAGAACCAAAAAATTAAACCATAATCAACAATACTGTGAACAAAAACAAAAAACTTGCAGGGAATGAAATGAAGATAATATATGTAAGAAGCTTTGTATTTGCCCTCTCTAACAGAAGTAAATTGTATACTGAGATAGATATTATAGATGTGAACATATATAGCGGTGGACTTGATGGATAGGCAAATTTCTGTCCATACATTCACAAGGAATACAAAACAAAAAAAGCAGAACCAAATATGGCTGGAGATTATCTTGCATGACTCTAATCATCCCACCGCATCCAATTCCGCATTTCCATTAGAATAGGGAATAAAACCACAGAGTTCTAATGAATTATCAGTGTCAGAGCTTCAAAATTTTATTTCATCTTAACACAATTTACCTCAAGGGAGGAAGAATAATTAAAAACAAAATGAATCTCAATTGATGTCTTACCACAGAACTAATAGGTGTGAACGTGTCCTGCCCCTTGGCCACAGTCCATGGAAGCCCAGCAGACTGACAAATAGTAGAATTAAAAAAAGTCATTAATTGGAAAGAGGTAATACTGGCATCGCATTATTACATTGATATCTCATGATTGTTATCTGCCAAACAACTTGAGATTCCAATTGCAAATTTATAGGCAAGTGAGGCTGAAGAAATTCTACCTTAGCCGCAGCTTGGATTTCCCTAGCAGTCATGTCCAAGGCAAGAGCATAGCCTAATATAATCCTAAAATAGGTCAGTCATTTTTACTTAATTTTATTTTCTGAATAAATACACAACATAAATAATAAGAAATACCTCCAACAAAATCCATGGCGGTGGTGTGAGGCACGTCGCGAGCTTTTTGTCCGATGACGACGGCCAGCTCCACTTCGTGATCCAGCGACTCCAACGGATGAGGAATCTCGATTGTCCCTCCGTTCTTCAAGTAAGACGACGTCGGTTTCAGGAACAACACTGGCTCCTGATCATCACACAAATATTGATAGTTGAAGGTTTCAATTTCGTATTAGTTTTCTTAAAAAAAGGAAATTAACCTTAGGGACGGCGTTGCCGAGTTCTTTGGCGTGAGCGGCGTAGTTACGGCCTACGGCGACGATCTTTGTACCAACTTGCAATAGTTTTTGGACGCCTGATGATGCCGTTGTTGCCATCTTGCTATCTTTCTTCCTACCTTCGTTCTTCAGTGGAAACGCCCAAATGCAGCAGTGTCTTTGACGGCAGTGCAGTGTGGCAATCATGAGTCACGACTAAAAATATTACAAAGTGATTATTTATTCAATCAATGAATTCAATGTAAAAAAATGTTCAAAAATTAAAATAGCAGCTGACTCATCCTAACTTCAATTTAGTTCTTTTACTTAATCGATAAAATCCTAATTCTTTTTTTAATAAAAATTTATTTAATATCTAATTAATATATGAATGACAATTTAAATAATCATTTATAATTGTTAACAAAAATTTCTATAATATTTTTATTTTTTCAAATATAAAAATACTCACATTGTTTAAAATCAAATATATCTTTTGTTATTGAAATTTGAAAGCATAAATAGTTAATAGATTATAATTTTTTTAAAAAAAGATATTTGTTCTAATTTAGGAAAAAACAAATGAAATTTTAAAAATATCAATCTTCTTCTGGTAACATTGAAACATGTGAAAAATTTTTGATCGTTTGTTTTCACTCTGGGGAGGGACAAGGCTTGACAATACAGCCTAATTGCCAGGGAAAACACTTCCATGCCATAAGTTATTATTTAGGATAATTTGTAGCACGAAAAATAGATGGCTATAACGCACTTCATCATGTTGAATGCCCTAAGAATGAGAATATGCTTCCAAAACATTAACTATAAAATATATTATCCAAACGTCATGCATTATGTTGACAGTGAGTCCAACAATTACAGTTAATATACTTTATTCTAAATTTTATTGACACTGAATGGAAGCTCCTCCAGAATACAATGCTTTTTATTTGTTTCTTTTAATAACTATACAATAAAGAGGAGGCTATGCAGTGAGAGATGAAAACATATCATCTTTTAGCCGGTCAAGGTCAGTTATCTCAAACACAGCATGAACAACTCTGGTTTTTCAATCAACCGTTTCCACTCATTGCAAAATCTAGCAACCATAGCCCCATCCAGAACTCTATGATCTGCTCCGATATTTACCTGAAGGAAATTTATACCATGTCAGAGACGGCTAATATGATGCAAGAAAACCCATTATAAGCTCGCGCACGCACAGATATATATATATATATATATATCCAAATGAAACAACTAAGAAAAAGAAATATTGCTCACAGTCATGATTGACGCAGGATACATATTTCCATCATCTGAAAACTGTGGAACCTTCTGAATTCGACCAATTGCAATGATGGCAACTTCAGGCAAGTTAAGGATAGGGGCACCAAACTTCCCGCCAATTGCACCAATATTGCTTAGAGTTATTGTTCCACCAACTATATCCTCAGGGTTAAGCTTGTTATCCGATGCCAATTGTTGTAACCTTGCCAGTTCCTTTGTTATCTAAATATATAATACATATTTTCTAGAATCTCAGCAGGAGGGAATATAAAAAGTATTTTTAAGTTGGTAGTCCAAGCACATCTACGAGAATCCATCAAGGATCTAAACAATAAAAAAAGCACTGTATCATATTTGTCCATGCTAATCCACCTAATTCCTATGCTAGCAAGACAATGAGTTGCAATTTTCAAAGAGTACTAGCTTCAAAGTAAATGTACATTCTTCATTTTCTGGCAATTGTTGTGCATGAAAGAGCATATTTCATGATGTTTCAACTTATATCTTTCAGGAAGATGTGCAAGGATCGAACTGCAGAATACTAATATGAATAACACATACATGAACAATGACTTGTTTTTTATTTGATGCAAACAAAAAGTTAAGTGAAACTAACCTCCAAAATGGACAGATGCTGAACATTCTTTATGTTGGGTACAACTAGACCATGTGGAGTAGCCATGGCAATTCCAATATTATGAGAGCCTATAGTATCCAATGATAAATCCCAGTTAAGAAAAGGACAAGAGAAAGAAAACATAACAACATTGATTAACATATTTAACATGATACAAGAGACACTAGTTCACAAATCCAGAATTGCTACCAACATTTCACATCAAAGTTACCACAGCTTGCATTTGTAGGAAAAATATCATCCATTTGTCTATTCAAGAGCTTAAAGTAAGAGACTCCATGCAGAAAGTCCAAATATAGGAAATATATATCTACACGAACAAATACATAAACACCACTACAGCTTCTATTTATAGGAAATATATATAAATATACAAACACATATGGACTAATCCATCTGTCCATTCAAAAGCTTAAAGTAAGAGACTCCAGGGAGAAAGTCCGAATGTGACTCTTTATTCATGGAGATTTAATAATTTCCCTTGGTAGCCAAGATATTGAGCTATAGTATGAAGGGCTTTGGTATATTAAGTATTAGTTGGCAGTTAAAACACTTTTTTGACTGTGACTTTAATTACCAGCTACCTTCAGAGTTCGTGTATATAATTGAAACAAGAATTGTAAAGCCTACACATTACAAGCACATTCGAAACCTTTGTGGTCTTCCGCCAATTAGTAATTTTTTTTTATTAAGTACACAACAGCAGCCTGTAAACAATGCACTATATAGCTACTTAGCAGAACAAAATCAACAAACCTTTTAGAATCACCTCTACTGATTCGTCGTTGAAGCAACTATTCATCCAGGGATACTTTCTGAGGGCGATTGAAAGTGATTTTATCAAAAAGGGAAGAAAAGTATGCTTGATGCCCGGATCAGTATTACTATTCTGGAAAGATGCTTTAATCTCCACTAATGCATTGCAGTTAATCTCCTCTACATAATGAAAATGTGGAACTTTTGCAGCCATGGACATTGTCTTCACCATTGTCCGTTGGAAACCCCTGAAAGAGGTAATAAATTTACTTGTTGTCAGGCAAGAAGGTGGATTGGCGATTTTGCATGTTATGGTAAGGCTTTTGACTTCATAACAAAAAAACTGGCATTTTACAGCACAGTGTTTATGAATTTATAGGATTTTACAAAGATTCAAACAGCCAGGCAACTATGTAACAGACTCGCATATACTTATAATAAGAAATGAGCTTGGAACAAATTCTTTGGCAATCATGATCAGCCTGAAAAACATAATACTCTAGAGCATATAAACCATTTTTATTTGACCATGAACTCATAATTTCATCCCTGTTCCAAGTGAACAGGAATCATATGGCTAAAAGTTGGATGCTTATTAATGCAGCTGAATATATTTCAGGCCTGTCACAACCCTAGTCCATATTTTTAATATAAATATTTTTAGCATTCCAAGTTCCTGTTTAAGTACAGTATTACCTCAGGGGAACTATCTTATCATCATGAGGTTGTCCTACTCCGGCTGATGCATACGAGTAATTCTCTTTTCCCCCAACGGTATCCCCCGACTCAGCATTCATAGTTCCCAGGGAATTATCAATAATTCCCTTCTGAATACCATATTTAAGTACATCTTCTTTTAGTATCCTACCATCTTTACCAGTTCCATGGACATCACTTAAATTAATACCATATTGCTTTGCAAAGCACCGTACAGCAGGAGTGGACAGGACACCACCAATTTGACTTTTTTCCGACTTAGAGCCAAATGAATTTTTATCTTCAAGACTGCCGTGTATTTGTATAGAAGACTGAGATTCCTCAACCAGCATTTTCAGAAGAGTTGCTCCAACCTACAATATTATTGCCCATTATTCAAACAGCATATACATTCTCAGAAATTCAAAACAGCATATGATTGACCTTTATTGCCCAACTAATGTCCGATCCTTTGTTAGGAAATATATTATACTCAGGTTTGGTAAGAGACGAATCTGCTAGAAAAGCCGCTTCCATGTTTACATTAGCAAATTATAATGGGAAAAACAGAGCAAGTGTATCATTTACTCACTATTGTGTATTTCAATATTAGGGAAAAGTAAATTGATGTTTCTCCTGAAAAAAATGTTGTGTTTTTCTGTTAATTATCACCTACGGAGCACTGACATGCATATGCAATATGAGCACAGGTATGGATATAGGCACAGGAAATGACATCTCAAAAATTGAGATATGGGTATGGTGGGTATACATCCAAATTTTATATATTTATATTATAATTATAACAATTATAGTGCAAATATATATAAATAACATTCAAGCAACAGAGATAGAGCTGCCAGGCAACATGAAGTGGCTAGAGTTCCACCACAGCGAGAAAAAAATAAAGAAGGCAAAGAATTAGATGGGGATGGAAAGAAACAGAACCGCCAAAAAGCTAGGGTTTTCACAATGTTAACAACTTCTGCTTTTATTCTTTGATCAAATATTCTTAGAAATATTTTAAAAAGACTCATTTTTTTTTTTCAAATTTGATCCCAAAATTTTTAAATCTATATCCTCGGCATGCTCCTAGTGTGTTTGACAGGCATCTGCGAAACCCTAAGAAATGTCAATGCTTCATAAATTATGACACATAAACCTCATGTCTTCCACTAGTTGCAAGGTTGCGGATCCTACTTGCAACACCAAACACAGTTCTCTCACATTCACACTAAAGTGGCCAACAGCACATGTGACAATAACAGAAGCAAATCCTAATTTACAAAAGTTTCATAACACAGATTTCACCTTTATAATGTCTCCGGGAACATAGAGTAGCTGAGCAACTTTCCCCTTGTACCGACTTGTTATCTCAATAGTTGCTTTGTCGCTCTGAACTTCACATAGTGGTTGAAATTCCTCAACTTGTTCCCCCTACAAGAAAAAGCATATCCACATTTCACTCATTAATTCCTATTGAATGTAACTGTCAATCGGAACATACGTACTGAGAATTTCATGAATCCAAACACAAACAGTTGAGGTAAAAAAGCAATATTCCAGTTCCAACATTTGAATTTAATCAAACTCACCTCCTGCACAAACCATTTGAGAAGTTCACATTCAGCAATACCTTCACCTGTTTGGGCTAAAGGTACATCCACTACCCCGCAAACCGGAAGATCCGCCAACGCCTGGCTCGAAAACCAACACCTATTCACCCTATATTCATTGCAACACTGCGACATAGAGGGCCAAAAATTCAACAACAAGAACCAATAATTTTTCGCGTTAGATTAGGGAGAGAAGCTCACGTGGATAGACTTATTAGCTAATCGAAACGACGCTGTAGCATAGCCACAGAAGGCGCCTGGAGATGGATGTTTGTTGCAATCTGTAACCGATGCCGGCGACGATGAATATAATGGTCGGGCAGCGTGTGGGAATAGAGTGCGCGGGCCGAAGCTCCAAACCCATTTATTCCAAATTCGCCTCCCAATCATATTAATGAAAATTAAGCAGGAGACACACCGTAGTTAATCAGTTAAGGGAAACAGAAGAAGAAACGTGCAGCTAATGACCTCGTTAAAGTGCGTGCCGATGCCGCGTCAGCTGAACTAGATAGAGATACATCATAATGATTACGCTTTTTTAAATCAGAATTTTTAGAATTGAGGGCTTAATTAACGTGATATTTGCTTGGGATTTCTCAATGCATTTTTCAATAGTTTTGAACTACTGATGATGAGTCAGCAAGATTAAGCTCAAGTATATCCAAATCCATGTGATTGGAGAGTGAAACAAATAACAAGAAACGTGACGTGGAGTAGCGGTGGAGGTGAGTTGACCAGAAGTCAA
Organism: Omphalea diandra; assembly: GCA_949677035.1. Classification (NCBI taxonomy): domain Eukaryota; kingdom Viridiplantae; phylum Streptophyta; class Magnoliopsida; order Malpighiales; family Euphorbiaceae; genus Omphalea; species Omphalea diandra. Next base: position 10,925 of record CATIWR010075477.1, on the reverse strand, counting down.
CTGGTTGTTCAAGTAGGGCCATAGTTCGACTGTGCGTCCAACAACCAATGAAAAGTAGATTGATCCGTGGGCCTTGATCAAGAATTGAACTCATAGTTTCTTTTTACAGTTCAGTCCATAGGAATTAGAAATAGACAAGCTGTCAACCCATAAAAAGGCTGGATGAAGATGGACTACTTACTGTACACTTTAAGCCCATTTTGGGCCCGAACATACCATAAATAATAAAATGAAACAAAGGACACGGTGTTTAGAGTCCATCATTCACTATCAATGAAATGGGCTTTTTTGTTTTAGGCTAAAAATAATACCTTACTTTCAAATAAAAAGTTTGGTTGATTCTGTAGGAATTTTCAGGCTTCGCAATGTGACGAGTGCTTAGTAGCTATGGGTTCAAGTCTTTTTTTCCTCTCTTTTATATTGATGATTCATTGAGTTTAGCTATAAAACTCTTCACATTTTTAAACTTCACTCAAACGATCATTTCTTTTGTTCACTACTCACAAGAGGGTACAATAATTTTATATATTTATATTCATATAGTTAAATATTCGAACAGACCTAATAAGCACTAGCGAGCCACCAGAGTTAAGCATATTATTAACAACTTTAATTGCATCTAGAACATGGATTTTTCTGTTATGGTATATAAATTATCTTTATCTCAGCTTTACCTAATTTTCTCACGTACTATATAGTCTAGAGGTACGCACACATGTGTGGTCGCATAAATCAGTGACTCCACCATGTTCATATAATATTTGGTAGTGACCTGATCTGATTTCCCATCACTAGTTAATGTTCTACTCTACAATAAGACTTTGCCAAGTTAGGTCACATATACGTACACAACTATCAAAGGGTCCTTGCTTTCTTCTTAATTAGTCACTTCTCTTGGTTCACCAAATCTAAATTTATCGTGTGCATTTTCCTTTTCATTGAATTCCATGCGAGTGGTGGAGAAAGCATAAGAAGTTCGGGTTCAGTATATACAACATACAGAAAAAGTTGATATACATAGATATTAGGTTCACACGCAATCCTACATATGATAATCACATGATTCTTTAGTCCTGTAAAAAGAGATTTTATCACTTTATGCCAATCTATTTAAACATATTTATGTTTATAGTTCTTGAATTTCAAGTCTGTTAGGTGAAACGTCATAAGGCATAAGAAACTAGTTTTAACATGATTCTTTTATAGAATAGCTGATGCCAATAGCTAGATGCTGGGTGTTGGATCAATCACTTTTTAAGCTTAGTTTCAAAGGAAAATGGAAAGGGAAATTTTTCTTTGCCTAAATCATTAAAGGCCTTTTAAATAAGAGCTGTCATTTTGGTAATGAAAAGACCAAACGTGATCTTCTGTTAAGAAAGTAAAACGTAATTATTGAGACTAAATATGAAGTTGATATTAACCATGTGTATACTCTGTTTTAATGATCCAAAGGGGTAGGGAATGGCCTCAAATGCCAAAAATTTCTGTCCTTGTTTGACTATATAATTTGATCAATGCCCAAATCCAGCTGCATGCTAAATTAATCACAGCTAAATATTAACGACGCAAACCAAATGATTAATCGAAACAGGAATCTATCAAGTAGCTAGATCTAGCTTGCTATAGTTAATTAATTCTTAGACCAACATAACAAAGTATAAGGTGGACTGTAGCTAGTAATAGACATTGAACTAGCATAGACATATTGCCATCTCCATGAGTCTTTCAAGCATCTATTTAGGAGAATTAATTTCAAACTTGTTAATAATCTATTATGAACTTCTTTTGTAATATTTTATCGTCAAGAAAAGTTGAATCTCCATTGTCACAAAAGAAATATCCTGAATCACTAAAAAAGAAATATTCATCATTAAATTTACAATAAATAGTATCAATAAAATTTTAATTTAATAATATTAAAATCATTTTTAGACTGTAAAATTATGAATTCGTGTATCAATTTGAGCCAATAAACTTCAAAAAAAAAAAAAATACAATAGTGCGTTTGACTATATATATATATATATATATATATATATATATATATATATATATATATATATATATATATTTGTGCTATGTGTCGCCATGGTTGCAACAAGATTCCTTACGACATAGCTTCAAGAGACATTCTTTTATTCAATTTCTTTCATGCCACAGCAATTAATGCGCCTTTATAGTGCTGAAGCCAATTAAGAAACCCATCATGTTCAAGCAACACAATTTGTCAACGTCCAATCTGCGGTTTATAGATAATTAAAAAAAAAATTACTCAATGTTGCTAGTATAGGTTTGGTCCAAAGAATTTTGGCAACACAATCCTTTCCTTTTGACTTGAAGATATATCCCTAGCATTTGGCACTAGACCAAATAATGTGGACAAATCTGAGGGAAGTTGATTCTCTCCCTCCACTATGATTTTCCGATGTGAAGGGGATACTTAAAATATATCGAAGTATGTTGGCTATGTAGAACAAAAAAGGTCTTAAGTGCTATATCTAGTAAGAAATGTCAAACTCATGGACCCTCTAAGATTATAATAATTACCCTCTAAGATCTACTAAATCTCCTTTTTATCGAGCTTGATGTTTGACTAGTACAAATAATGTTTTAGATATTTTTTTTTCTTTTCCTTCTCTATGGCTTCTTTGTTTTCGATATACTTTCTCATTATTCAGCTACTGGAGAGAAGACAAGCTAATTACCAAGCAACCCAATATATGTATTTAGGTGGGACATGCAAAAGGAGACGTCAAAAATGTCAACTGAGCTCTAAATTGTGGATTATATTCTTCTAGACTTAGATAATAAGATCTGTAATATGATTGGTTATTTGGGATATTTTTGTATATATGTAATTATCTCTTTAAATACATTTGATGATATATATGAAAAAAATAAAGAAAAAAACTTGTGTTCACTATGTAGCTAGCTTTCTTATATTTTTTATATTTAAAAATGAAAACAAATAAGTAAAACAATTCTCCAATTATATAAATTATACGTCGTTACTCGTTCTTTATATATTTATTTCTTTATTTAACTTTAAATGAAATTTAAACTTGAAATATCAGAAAATCTTCAAAACGAATGTACTACACTCATCTCTATATGTATTCTTAGATAGATACAAATTAAATGCATATATGTACGTAATAGTATTCTTTGTCACGCACTGCGGGAGAAGTGAGAAGGGTGTCTGTTGTTTGAATTCGTGCATACAGAGGGCCTGAGTCTTTGGCCCCAAAGCCACAGCATTTTAGCGACAAACCATTGAAGATGTGACGGTTGGATACGGTATCGTTTCCCCCTAACGACCACCTTGGTGATATATGTTGATTTGGTATTGGCTAGGAAGGTATTAAATCACATCTTGGACATCATAGAAATATGAAGTGATTGAAATGCAGAATTGTAGACAATATTTATTGAGCGGAAATAAATAAGTGGGTGTAATAATGTTCAATAGGATTGATTCCTTTGGTAATTTGGTGTAACTAGATGCACATGGATGGTTCCATGTTAGTGTGACAACTAACATAATTTTTCTTATTACTTACAGTTGCTTCTTTCTATCATTTTGTTGTGCACCATATTATATTTTGAGCAAGTTGAGAACTTGTTTCTGATCTCTGAATTATGAGGGCTTTTGTTCTTTTATGCAAAACTTAAAAAGATGGCTTGCATAGTTTTATAATTAGCAATTTGAACTAATATTATTATTTTAGGTAATCTTTTAAGAACAATTCAAACTAAGAAATGCTTATTCAAAAGAAAAGGTCTACAGTAGCAATTTCAGCAATAAATTACTAAGGCTTCATTTTGCAGAAAGAAAAATATTTTCTCTATTTGGTGATTCTGAAAAATTGATCAATGAAAAATATTTTCCTAGTAAAAAAGAAAATTAAGTCATTTTTTAAAAAAATGACTTCTTGTTTTGAAAATAGAAATTTATTTTTCAAAATTTAACAAACTCACCTAAATAAAAAATAAATCATATAAATATATGTATTTATTATTATTTGTCATTCTTAATTACCAATATCATCACTGTCATCGCTAACCGATGGTGATCACTAAGTGAGACCCATAAAAAATTTCATTTTTAACATATCTTTTATATTAAATAGTATAAATATCAAACATTTATAGTCTAAATTTTGTTATAATTTTATAAATTAAAAGAAAATTAATATTTTTTGTAGTATGTTCCAAACACCAAAAAATATGTTAGTTAGAAAATATTCTCAAAAAATATTTTTCTCAAATAAATTATTTTTCATAAAATAAACGAAGCTTAAAAATTTTGTAAGATTTATGACACATTTTAGTCTTTGTTGGTTCGAAAGTAGCAATTTTAATGATATGGCATGCTAACACTTAACAACAATATATGAGCTTTAGTAGGACAACAGCAAGAACCAAAGTATATATAAAGTTTTTCTCAATAAAAAAAGTTTATATAAACTTTAAGGAGCTTATATATATATATATATATATATATATATATATATAGTTGCAACACAATAGAAAGAACTAAGGTAGGGGAAAATTTAATTGCTAAATAGTAGTATGATAAATAAAAGCTAATAATTAGTTGAAAATAGATATAATAATTTCTTATTTGAATTGAAAATTTAATTTGAATTTGACTTAATCTAGAAGAAAGTTTAAAATAAATTAAATATTTATCAGTCAAATTTGATCCAATCCTAATTTGATTTGTAAATCAATGTGAATTGATCCAATTTAAATTATTAAAATTGATTTAAAAAATAAATAATATTTTTTATTTTAAAATTGAAATTATAAATAACTTGATTTAAAATGCAAAAATTGCATAAAAATAATTTAATTTTTTTAATTTAACTTAATAATTAGATACAATTGTAATCCAAAGTAATTCAATTTAAATTCACCTAAAAGAAAATACAACCGAAAATTAATTTAACCAGAACCTGCATGACAGATCACATTCGCCACCTTTAATTTGAAAGGAATTTTTTTGACTGAAGAAAGTCTTGGTAAAATGTTTGACGAAAAATACCTTTTGAGGGAGCGATGCAACAAATGAGTTGAAAGGGTGATTAAATTTCCGGAGGAGCAAATAATATAGTCTTCAAGTGTCTGTACATTTTTTTACTAGACAATAGGAAACAGGCGAAAGAAATGGAAAATATATAACAATAAATCAACTCATTGTAGTGCGAGAAACCTCAATTGATCAAATAATTGAAGCAGAAAACTTCTAATTTCTAATAATAATAATTGATAGTCTTTAAATTAGCTCTATGTCATTAATATGAGAATATTTTTAGAGAAACATATTTATAAAAAGTATTTGGTGATATATAATTCACTTAATTTTTTAGCAAATAACATGCGAAATAAAATAGCACATAGAAAGGATAATCTAAAAATTTAATTGAATAAATAACTAAATAACGTTCATTTTTCAAATAGATCAGAATATCTAATCCCTATAATCTCTTATTTACACAATCAAGAGATAGTCAAATTCATCAAATCATGGAGATATTCTCTGGCAACAAAGGATTATTATTTTCTAAGTATAAAAGGAACATTCTAAAAAATAAGAGGGCAAAAGTTTCTCCTACTCTCTACTTTTTCTGAGTTTATAAAAATTTTCTTTAAAATTGATTTACTCTGGCTTAAGTATTGAAGTAACTTTGAACATTCATACCCCTTTTTTTGTCATATTTTCTTGTGCTAATTAATAATAACCGAGTTTTGCAAATCAAGGACGATCAATAACAAATAAATTAACGGTTATAATTAATGTACTACATACCTCTATTATTAATTCAATACAATTAATTAATTATTGCTAAATTGAATTTATAGTAGCATATATGAGTTGGAAATAGGAAGGCTAAGTAAGGATAACAAATAAAATTTATCTGTGATTTTGGACTAACCGTTAGTTGGGGGGTGAGGCCTACATAAATTAATTGAAGAAGCAAGGAAAAGCGCATACATAATTGAGGCTTTAAAGATAGAAAGGGGGTTGCTATTGTTGAATAAAATCAAGCTTATAAAAGAAGAAATATGGAAAACTGATATAGAAAGGAGTCTGGCTGTAGTAGCTTTAATAGACAAGGTGCGTGCCCCAATTCGAAATTGGATGGAGGGGTTTCGGTCCTATATTGGCATTTTTGGATGCATCGAACAACATGTGGAGTTAATATGACTTGCTTCCAATACAATCTAAATTTCTAACTCTGTTCTGTGATGTAGACACACCTTCCAATTTATCATGTCATCCGCATCCTCTATAACAAAAGCCGACCTCATGCCAACTATTTCACCCATATTATCAAGATTCTTCAAGGAGATATACACATACATAAAGATTTATAAATCAACCTCAGATGGTTAAGAAATAACAAAATTCTTTAAACTAACCATTAAGTAGCCTTTCATAACATGTGATACAATTTTATTAAAAAACTAATGAAGTTAAATTAGTATCATGAGCTACGCAACATCACACAACTTGTTGGCTTGTTTTGTAAATTATATTATTTTCTCTAAATTAGTACAGAAATTGGGCCAAAATTAATTAATTTGAAAAACAAATTCCATTCATATAAATTAAAGAACAATAAGATAATCAAAAATATCGGGGATGAATTTGATTAACTATATAGAGCATAATTAATTATAAATGATGAGTGGGTTTTTTTTTTTTTTTTCTCACGTGGAGAGTTGAGTTGAGTTGCGGATTATGATTTCCAAAGGGTAAGTGGATATGTTGGGTTTAATTTGGAAAATGACAAAATCTGATAAGAACAGTGAGGAATAGGATCACAGTTTTAGTATATGGCACGGTTAAAATAAGGTTTAAGTGCTTTTCTATACGTCACCTTCGCAAATTGGAAGCAAAGTAGTACTACTCACCCACGGCATGGGCAATTCCACAATGCCCCATGTAGTGAAGGGAGCCGCAACTTGTGTGAAGGATGCGTCCAACTCCAACCCATGGACTAATAAACAGTTGAAAAAAATTGGAAAGATAAAAGGAAAGGAAAAGATGGGAAACCGGATATTGCAGGTGGCTTAGCTCTGTGTCTTTGTGTGTGTTTTTTAATGCAGTTTTGATTTCGTTGTTGAGAGAACACTTCGGATCATGTCCAAGCAACTGAAAGGGCACTAAAAAAGTGTGAACCAATTTACTACTATAATATGACATAAACTGCATATTAAAGCAAATAATAGTTGTTGGTTTTATTAATTCAATTTATGTTTTATAGTACAATAATTTTAAATTTTAGTTTATAATAATTCATAAACTATATGTAATTTATATATTAAAAATCTATTTATTTTATAGTAATTATTTAATAATAATAACAGTCAATAATAATTATGGATAAATTATATTTTTCAATGATAATTTATCTTTTTAATAGAAATTGCAAAACTAAATTTGACTATATATTTTTTTATTAAAATACTTAACTTATTTACTGACTTACATAATTTTTAATATAGAAATGTGTAATTCTTATATTAAAAATATATAAAAACAAATAAAATTTAAGTTTTTAATGATAATTTTACTCATCTTAATGAAAATTAATAAAATTAAATTTGAGCATGCAATTTTTGTTGAAATGAATCCTTTGCTCACTGAATTACATAATTCATAGCATAGAATTATACATAACTAATCTCAAAATTTCTTTAAGAAATTATAGCCATTTTTAAAGCCTAATTGCTTGAGAAATAATTAATTATAATTCCTTACGTGATAGTTAAGCTAAAGTTGGCATTACTACGAGAACTAAGTAATTAAGAACTTCATATGAATCTGTCATATCAAAACTACTTTCCATAAAATTTAAAATATTGTTATATGTGTTATTAAAAACTTAGAAAATAAAAACAACGAAATCATTAAGAAATAATAATAATAATAATAATAATAATAATAATAATAATAATAATAATAATAATAAAAGATAATCTTATCAAAAAAATAATAAGAAAAGATAAAGTGGCAAGAAAAATTAATAAAAAATTGATTATTTAAAAAAACTCAATATTTTACTCAACTTTCAGTACATATCCTAAACTAAAAATCATAACAATATAAATTTTAATGTTAAATTAAAAATAATAATAACAATATAAACTTCAACCTTTCATAAAACTTTCAATATAGATTTCAATCATTCAACATACTTTAAATTTTTTAAAAAAAAATTATGAATTTTGATGAATTTAACAATTTTGTTGTATTTTATTATATTTTTATCATACAAAACTTTATTTTTAATTATTTTATTACAAAATTTGTTACCAATTAATTTTTGAAATGACTATTTTTAAAAAAACTATTAAAAATTTATAAAATTCTTCAATTGAAAGTGTTTCAAAAGGTTGTGGTTTATATTTGACCGCAAAAAAAAAAAAAGAAGAAAGGTTGTGGTTTATAGTTGACCCAAAAAAAAAAAAAGAAGGGTTGTGGTTTATGTTATTTTAATTTTAATTTAAAATTAATTTTAAAAGTTAAGGAATAGATTGAGATTTTTTAAAGTAACTAATAAAAAAATAAGCTAATGAAAAACGAAATAATGAATACAGTGAAAAACCAGGTTGCTCCGGTTTAGTGGTTGAATGTCCAGACTTGAAGTGCCTTTCATCCAAGGGCTATTGTTCCTCAGAAAAATTGCAGCTTCAATGCCTGTACGGCACCGTAGAGAACTCGCCCACACGCCATTTTACATCACATTACTTTTCTAAAAAAAAATAATAATAATTATCACATTACATTTGTTTGTGAGCTTTTGGTACCACCAGTCCACTATCATCCAGACACTTAACAAGTAACTAAATTCCACTATTTCTATAAATTTCCTCGCTATCATCACTCTTCCCTTACTTTGCTCTCTCTTTCCGTCCTTCCCTCTGTTAATAAGAAAGACCCCAAAACAAAGAAATCAAGAATTAATAGCAACAAAAGAAATAAAGATGCTTGCAACAGAGAAATCCCAAAAGTCCCCGACCATGCCTGAGGTATAAAAGCTGAAACTCATCTAGAAATTTAATCTTTTACGTTCTCCTACTTTTTTTTTTTTTTTTTCATTAATATGACTCTGACTAGAGTTCAAAAGTTGCAACTTGACTCTTGCTAGAGTTCAAAAGTTGCAACTTATCTTGTGTATCATGCTAACTCATAGTTTTCGTTCTCGTGTCAGGTGGTGGATGAACTAAAAAGAATGACGGACATAGGCTTCCCTGTAGCGACTATGAGCTTGGTGGGTTATCTCAAGAACATGATCCTAGTGGTGTGCATGGGAAGACTAGGAAGTCTAGAGCTTGCAGGAGGTGCGTTAGCTATCGGCTTTACCAACATCACAGGCTACTCAGTGCTATCGGGCTTGGCCATGGGGATGGAGCCACTTTGCAGCCAGGCTTTTGGTTCAAGAAACCTATCAGTTGCATCTTTAGCTGTACAAAGGACTATTCTGATGTTACTACTTGCTTCACTACCTATTGGGTTTCTATGGTTGAATCTTGAACCCCTCATGTTAGCCCTTCATCAACAACCTGATATAACTCGAGTTGCAAGTTTATATTGCCGTTTTAGCATCCCAGATCTTATTGCTAATTGCCTCCTACATCCTCTACGCATATATTTACGTAGTAAAGGAACTACATGGCCATTAATGTGGTGCACTTTGTTCTCAGTTCTTCTTCACCTTCCCATCACCATATTCTTAGCCTTCACTCTTGGTCTTGGGGTCCCTGGAATTGCAATTTCCACTTTCGTCTCCAATTTTAATACCCTTTTATTCCTTCTATGTTACATGTATTTTACTCGTGTACCTAAGGAAGAGGAGGATACTTTACACACACCACTAACACCATCATCATCACCGCCGTTTTTAACTCCGTTACTAGGCAAGGAATGGGGGATTCTATTACGACTAGCTATACCAAGCTGTCTAGCTGTGTGTTTAGAGTGGTGGTGGTACGAGTTCATGACAATTCTAGCCGGATACTTATCAAAGCCTAGAGTCGCCTTGGCTACCTCAGCAATTGTAATCCAAACGACATCCCTCATGTACACATTGCCAACAGCACTAAGCGCAGCAGTATCAACCCGAGTAGGCAACGAGCTTGGAGCAGGCAGGCCAGTAAGGGCCCGATTGGCAACGGCTGTCGCCATAGGACTAGCCCTATTAAGTTCATTATTTGGGTTAGTATTGACCACAGTAGGAAGACAAGCATGGGGAAGAGTATTTACAGAAGATAATGAAGTTCTTGAGCTAACAATGATAGTACTACCCATAATAGGAGTATGTGAGCTAGCAAATTGTCCACAAACCACAAGTTGCGGTATTTTAAGAGGAAGTGCCAGGCCAGGAATTGGGGCAGGGATTAACTTTTACTCATTTTACTTGGTGGGTGCACCAGTGGCCATAGTGTTAGGCTTTGTTTGGAAACTAGGGTTCGTTGGTCTATGTTATGGATTGCTGGCAGCTCAAATTGCATGCGTGGTGTCAATATTAACGGTGGTGTATAAAACAGATTGGGAGAGAGAGTCGTTGAAGGCCAAAGACTTGGTGGGCAAAAGTGACCAAACAGTGAAATGTGAAGAAGGGGCAAAGGCGTAGGGTTCCTTAAAGCAACGGATGCACTGGTAGTTGATTTCTGAAAATTGAAAAAAAAAAAAAAAAAAAAATGGAGAAGGAAATTATACAACCAAAGAAAAAGAGTACGGCTCTAACCAGGACAAACGTTCAAACTACACCTTTTTTTTTCTTAATCCTCGTTATTGTTCCAAGTTCAACTCATATATAATATATTATCGTACTGTTGAAGGGTTTTATCTTTTCCTTGTCTTTTCTAATTTTTGTCCCTTGTATCATGATGACCTTCCATGCGTCTGATCT
>CATIWR010075476.1:0-18154 GCA_949677035.1 Omphalea diandra | reverse complement strand
GGTTTTTTTGGTTTTAGTTTATTTTTTTTTAAGGATTTTTTTTTTTTGGATTTTATTATATTAACCTTTGGGTTTTCAAAACCCCCCCCCCCCCCCCCCCCTCTCTTCAAATGGAAGGGGCATTTATAGGTGTTGGTGAGTGCACAAGATCCCAACATGGTTTTAGTTAAACCATGGATGCATCCAATCACAGAGAGGGAGATGGATCTCATAAAATTAGGGTTTGTACAGAAGTTATACAACCATAAATAGGATATACATCCATCTACCAGGGTTGTACAACCCTAGGCTTGAAGAGGGGACTAGTTATAGGATGTTTTGATGAGTAGGGTTTTAGGAAGAGTTGTACAACCCTGTCATTGGTTGTACAACGATGATTGATGGGCCGTATAGCCCTTATTAATAGGTTTTACAACCTATTAACCCTAAGAGGTAGTTTTGAGTTTATTCTTAGGTTTATCATTAGGCTTGAATTTATGCTTGGCTCTAGGCCTGATTTTGGGCTTCGTGAATATTTTCTAAGGCCTTTATATCTTCCTTTAACAATTTCCTTTGCATTATAGGGAATATATTTGATGATTTTCATCATTGAGCTCTACATCTAAAGGTTTGGAATATGAAGCTTACAAATGCATTCTTAATTTATTAAGGATAATAAGGCAAGTTAGTTGTATGTGGTTACACAAACATTAGCTTCTAGTTTGATAAGGAAGACTTTCAACCACAGTAAGGTTATGTGTTTTGTTTGAATGGAGGTGTAATGAGCTAGATGAGGTGTAATGAGCTAGAGAGGTTCAAAGTAAGATGTCATGGCCAATTATATAGTAGAAGCTTAATATATAGCCACCTCAAAAGTAGCTAAGGAAGCTATTTGGATTAAGAAATGTATAACTAGACTGGATATTGTTCCTAGCATTTCTAGTCTAGTGGACCTGTATTATGATAATAATCAAGCCATAATATAGGCTAAGGAGCCAAGATCACAATAATAATCTAAACACATACTCGAGTGTTTCATCTCGTTAAGAGATCATTGAAAGGGGAGATGTGAAGATATGCCAAGTGCCAACCAATGACAACATTACTAATCCATTCATGAAACCACTATCACAACTAAAGCTTGAGAGTCATTATAGGTCAATAGGTTTTAAATACATCTTTTATTGGCCTAGTATAAGTGGAAGACTGTTAGTTATGTGCCCTAGGCTTGTGCATGGAATGGATATTTTCTTAATAATGTCATGGTTACATTTTTATGAAATATCTCTTTTATTTATGACAAAATGATAAATTCCATGAATAGTTAATTCTTCCTGATGTCATCATATATGTAACTTGATAGTATAACTTTAAGTGTATAAAATTTTATTCTAAACTATCCCTAGTCGGTCATTACTATTGGGATAATAATAAAATAAAACTAGCATGTTTTTTGATTGATGACTATGTTTTACTAGTCATGAATATGTGATATTAAGTTAAACACATAGATACATGTTTAAGAAACATTGTATTGGACCAACCCACTATGAGAACACTACACAGATTCATAATCATAAGTGATTCTCATGCAATAGTAATAAATTAATCCTCTAACCTGAAAATCACCATAGATTCCAATATGATGAACTTCATGTTTTGATATAGTCCAACAGTATCTTCAACTAGATAATCATACAAATTGATATTGGACATGGAGTAAATCATTTAGAGGAATATGAGTGATTAAAAAAGGAATTTATCCCTCATATATTTTATGAGAAATATATCTTTAGGCCTCTCTATAAGTTAGACTAAAGAGATTGTATAATCATACGGTAATGAATTAATAAAGGTTATCAATGTCATTTTACATTAGTCTACTTAGAATTGACAAAGAATTGAATTATATAAATATGACATGATCCATGCCTTTTGTTCAATTGAGATACAATGTGAAAATAGGATTATAATGTTATTTATGAAATAAGTTACGTCTAATTATTAACATTCACATAATTTGGGTAGCCATAATGTTTTGTTAGGGGCTACTTATGACATATGGGTAAGAAATAGGTTTTAGGCCACTAACAACATTATGTGAACCCATAGTGTCGCATATATAGAATGGGCCCAAGGTGAAATTGAGTTTATTGCTCTCTCTATTTATGATAATCATAGATATTATCTAACTTATTTTAATATCTATTTTATTTTAGAAGTTGAAATGAAATAAGATATTATCTTACTTGTATCTTACAAAGCTAGCATCAATATATTAATGGTTAAGATATATATGTGTGTGTCTATATATATATATATATATATATATATATATATATATATATATATATATATATATATATATATATATGAATGCATACACATTTTAGGGTTTTTTACATGAAAAAGAAAAGTGTATTCTCATTTTTCTTTGGAAAACACAAAAGGAGAGAGAGAAAAACTCTAATGTTAGCACACCCTACATTTTGGAGGTAGCCTATTCATGTAGATACCTATTAAGGGCGATCATCCTTTCGTAACACCTTTGATCTGACTTCAAGCTCAAGGTAAGGTGTTATCAATGTAAACCCCCTATCAACCTTCTAATAGGTATGCGATCTCTTATTTGAACCGGTCTGGTTTTTTGCATCTGTCTTTTGATTTAATCGAATTGCGTAGATCCTTGGTGGGTTTTTATATATAAAGTTTTTATTTTTTTTATTGCACTTGTTCTACAAAACCTAATAATTATTTATAATGATTATACAAGATGTGGTTGATAAATGTGCATTACCCCCCTTTGCCATAAAAGCATTATCCCTATCCCCTTTTGACATTGATTATGATGTGGCATTGGTTTTGCTTCTTGGATTACTTTATGAACATGCTTACGAGTACTAACTAGACTAATTAATAATATGGTTAAAATGGTGAAAGTGAACTAAAGATGCCCAAAGGTCGAATCGCAATATTTGTGCAACTTAGGAGTGCCTAACCTCTTCCCTAAGTTGTACCCAATTTTTGAACCCAATCTTTAATCGGGTGAAGATGAATTAGGCCTTCTAAATGACTTAGTTAGGTTCATATTTTGCCTTGCCTAGATTATTATCCTAACAAAAGTCAAGTAATACCTCCACTTCTTTTAGTGATGATACTAATGAATCGTCATGCCTTAGTCCCCTATTGACCACTATTTGGAAAAAAAGGCTTTAAATTTGCATGACGCCCAAAGGTGGCCTATTGAACCAATCATTTGCATGAGACACCCATTTGGTCAATAAAAGGATGGAGTTGTAAGCAAAATTCAACTTGTTTGAGTGAAATCCTAGGGGTGCTCACACTAGGCATGTGTCTAAGTCCAAAATCAATCATTCCAATATCACATGAATCGTATGATAGTAATAATAATGGCAAACGTAACATAAACATATGAAACACGTGATGTAACTATCATAAAAATGAAGTGCAAGTGCTAGTTGAAGGATGTTAAAAAGCCAACAATAAAAATCTTGATAAGTTGGATCCTAGGGTTGTTGAACCCTCATCCACATTGCTCCTAAAGAGTTAAGCATCCATGAACATCACTAACCATTTGATAGGTTAGGATGTTAGAAACAAGAAACAATTATTCGACCAAAGGTGCATAAGTTGTCAAATATTAAATATGGCACTAGTAGGATCATTAAGGGGTGGTCTTTCTCTCTAATCACAATCATATAATCACTAAAAATAATGAAAGGAGGAGTACACAAGCTAGAAAGCTCACAACCTCTCCCCTTTATGAAAGCAATTGAGATAAACAACTTAACCATATGCCATAAGTAAATGATGGGCTCATGAGGTCTTGAGGGTTGTATTCCCTCTCTCAATCATTGTTAAAATCCTTAAAATAGAATGGTCAAAGTAAATGAATGACACACAAATGTAATAATATTACAAGCATTAAACTTAATAAACTAAGTTAAATCCTTAATCTTAGCTCCATATTTGAAAGAATATAAGTCATAGACCATAATGTCTACCTCATATTCTACCATTTAAGCTTTTAAGGTACTTAAAAAGCAACAAAATAAGAAATTATTTGGATAGAATATAAAGACATTTTCATAAAACTATTCTCAATCAAAATGGATTGTACATATCAACTAGTAGTTTGTATAACCTACTTAGGGGGTTTATACAAAACACAAGAGGTTTGCATAGCTTATATGCATTGGCTTTTTGAAAAAGAAGAGCATACAAAAAAATAAGATAAAGAAGAAAAGAAAGAGGGACCCTTGGATGCTTATAAATGTATCTTGCCTTTAGAGGCAAAGGTTTTCTAATGTTTTCACTCTTATTTCTCTCATAATTTCCTTTGCATTTTAGGGAATGATTCCACTAGTTTTCATCATTGGGCTTATAGCTTGTGTCTTAAAATTTAATGCTCACAACTAGTTTGTAGGAATTTTGTTCTTATCTATTTGTCAACTATCATTCATCATATCCGTCTAAGTCCACACCCTTTGATATTCCTTAAGAACTGTTCAAATGTTTTATACTCTTCTATTGTGATGTCATTATAAATTAGCATGATTTTTAGATTTTCTTATGTGCTAAGATTAAATGCAACGATATACATAAAATTAATATTAAATATGCTCATGAAATGATGCATGTCATGCATAATACCATCAGGAATGACATCGCATAAGTAACTGAACTCATCATTCATTGCCTTAAACATTGAAAGAAATTCATGTTCATCCTTAAATAGGCTGGAGATACGAACATCATAAATATCTTGTGTGTGAATTCTTCAAGGGATTACTTTAGAGCCTTTTAATAATAACCTTCTCTTGATTCTTCTCTTCTTCACCCACTTCCTCATCAACCATCTCAAAGGTAACTTTTAAATTGTTAATCGATTGCTTTAGATTAGCCTCATTCTCCTTCTTAGTTTGGATCAAATCCTTAACCACTTCTTTAAACTATTGCTTCATCTATTTAGTGCCTAGCTCAATTTTTAAGAAGCTTCCCATAGTGCCTTTCCATTTCATTTAGTCTATTTAACCCTCAACGATGCTCTTGTGTCTTTTTACTTTCTATATATTCAATGGACTTGATGATCATGCTTTTAATGTTTGCCATGTTAATCCCCATATATCTCCCCTTACCATAGTTACTTGGCTTGATCAGTCCATATTCTATATCCTCATAAAGCATTGGTATGACTAGGTCAACCTATTTCTTCTTAATTGGCTCACTAGTCCCCCATACATAGTTGTTTGACTAGTACTATTAGAATAATTAGTCCCACTCTTCTTCAAGAAATTTCATCTTGTCCTTCTATTCTCAACTAGGCTACAAGCCATACAGGACAACAAAAGGATCTTCTCTTTCACCTTCTCAATCTTCATAACCTCCTTACATTTCTTCTTTTTCTTTTTTTTTTTTTTGTCGTTATGGTCTTTTTTTTATTTTTATGAATCCTAATATTTCAAATATCTAGAGTCTCTATCATGGACTTACATTTGTGTAAATACCTTTTCTAGATCATCAAGTGACTTAATTTTTTACTATTCTCCCTCTTCTTCCTCAACTACTTCTACTTCATTCAAAAAGAAATATGACAATAGCTCTCAAAGATATCTACTAGTTATTGAACCTAGTTTGAAAGTATGTTGAACTAGGCTTGTTTTAAAGATTACAAGCACAACCTTTATCTAAAGTGTTTGAGCAACTATTGTAGGTACATCAATTTATTGAACAAAGATGTTTAGAGAAAGAGTTATGCTAAAAACACTAAGTATTCAACTCTAATAGATGTTGCCAGATTTCAACAGGTGTTGTCACTCAGCAACAGGCATTAAAGAATCTTAACAGGAATTGAAATGGCACCTAAGTATGTGTAAAGTCTTTTGGACCTCTCAACTAGCATTTTTTCTCAAACACAATAGGCATTTGATGACTTAATTGTTTGAGCTATGCGAACCTGTTCCTAATGGGTGTTATAATTTCGCAATGCGCGTGGATATTGAGACCTTAACAAGGCATTGCATTTTTGCAATAGGTGTTGGACAATATCGAAGATTTTGACACAGGGGTTGGATTCAACCAATGGGTTTTAGAGAAGTTCCCAAGAAGAGTTAAGATCTCTAGACCCTCAAATGAAGCCCTCTAAAAAATGCAATAGGCATTAAGATCGCTTTCAACGAATATTGGAAGTTCACCAACTGTCATTAAACTACTAATGAAAATCTTAAAAAATAGAGCATCAAGTTTACATTCACTTGGAAACTTACAATGGGCATTATTTATGTCTCATCAAGAGTTGAAGTTGAATTCCAATAGGCATTGTGAATTGCTAATAACCATTGAAGAGTTGTTGAATAAAAATCAGAATAGGAGTGTCTAATCAAATCTCTCTCTAATAACTAGCTCTAATGGGCATTTTGATAGTACTAACGACTATTGAAATTATATTTTATTTAAAATCACCCAGATAATGATTAAACAACAAGCATGAAGAATGTCTAACAAACATTGAATGCTTACTCTAGTGACATGAAGTGACAACATTCTTTCTAACAGCTAGTTACGTGTCTTTATCTATAAAAGGGCCCTTTCACAATAGAAATAAAAAAGAGAAAATGGTGGAAAATTAAGTATTCCTATAGTGAAAGCTTTTTTTTTTTTTTTTTTTTGAGAAAAAAGGTGAAACAAAAGTGATTTAGCTTATATGAGAAGATCATTGTCAAAGTTTGTAAAAACTATCTTAAAAAATAGAGTTTGAAGAACAAGCTTTCATACTTCTCTTAAAACTCTTACCCAAATTAAGCATATTATTTTTTGCTTGAGTAAGAGAGCTTTTCTCAACTTTCTAAGTTGTAATTTTGTTTGAGAAAATCTTTGGTTAGGAGGTCTTAAGAGATCTAAAACCATACTTTGTGAAGGTTTTAAGGTTGTACCTATAAACTACTTTGGGAAATGATCTTAGTAGCATGTGTAAGTCTACTTGTAGTGACTTGGTAATGCCTCAAAACTACTATTGTAAAAGTAGTTGATAACACCTATAAGTTGTGTAATTAGTGAAAGACTCTAGTGGGAATACTATAGGAGATGACATAGGCAGGTTGTGCCAAACCTCTATAAATTGGTTATCTTGATTCTTTATTATTTTTGCATTTGTTTTTAATTGATTTTACTTACCATTGCCCTATTCAAACCACCCCCCCCCCCCCTTTTAGGGCACAAGGGACAATAATTAGTATTAAAGCTACTTTTTTCATCAAAGCTTAAGTGCTTAGAGTTAAGATCATGACAGGTCATGGAGAATCACAATAAGTTCACAAGCCACCTTTCTTCAAAGAAGATAACTACGGGTACTGGGAAAATCATATGGAGATATTTCTAAGTAGTGAAACCATAGTTCTACAGGACATTGTCAACGAAGGAGGAGAAGTTCCAACTAAACTAGTTCATGTTCTAGTATTTAAGCATAAAAGTGAATGGATAGCTTAATAAATGAAGACAAATTTGAAAAATAGATGAGCAATGCACGTTCTCTTCTGTTTAATCCACAAATCTTAGTACGCTGAGTTACAAATGTGTACATCAATAAAAGAAATATATGACACATTTCCAACTCAATATGAAGGAACCAACGAGGTCATAAAGAAAGAGATATAAATGCATACATAGATATATGAAATATTTGTATGTAGACATGGTGAAACCATCACTGAGATGTATTATAGGTTTACTAACATAGTGGGCACTCTCAAATCTCTTGGGAAGTCCTACTTTAATAAGGAGATGGTAGTAAAGATTCTGAGAACACTTCACAAAGATAAGTGGGATCCAAAAAGACATAATAGAGGAAGCAAACAAGTTGGAAGCTCTATCATTGGCTAAGCTCATGGAAAAGTTATTGGCCCATGAAATTACTCTTGAGAAACTAGCTGAAAGTACTAAAGGGATAAAGAAATATTTAGAACTAAAAGCAAAAGAGTTACACTCTGAATCCCTATCTTCTTCTGGTTTACTCATATTGGACTAGGTTGCTCAAACCTAAGTCAAAGGCCTCTTTTGATATTGACAATGAAGATTGATAGGTACTAATGTCTTGTTTAAGTATTATTTTTACAGTTTTTAAGATATGTTTGCATTGGAAATTGGATGGAAGTCTAAATCTCTAGTATTGAGTAAGGCATCCGAATTCACTGTCAGGATCCTCTAAATCGCGATCGCGGCCTTGCAACAAGGATGGATTAACTTAAACCAGATGAATTCGCAGAGGAAATCACAACTCCAATCTAGCTGAGGAAGACTTGAATGACACAGAGAGATTTACGGTGGTGTTCACGTCCTGATTCGCGACCACAAATTTTATAACTGAATGGAGGGAACCAAATCTACAGCCATAATTTACCAAGTGTCCAAGATGACCATTAGGATATCATAATTTGGAGGGCAAATAACCTATCACAACCACGACTCATGGTAGTGATTTCTATTAACTAAATAGAAGGATTTATGATCCTACTGCACCCAAAAAGGATCTCAATTACAACCACAACTTTGGTTGGTTATTCAAACACAATGACTATATTTCTTAGAACACCAATAGTAACACAACAAATGGACTAGTATTAGACATAAAATGAGGTTCTCTACCATTATTTCAGTTTTCCTAAAGTGAATTGAAAATTTGCGATTGCAAAATGTTAGTCACGGCTGTGAAATCAGTCTGACAGGCATTAACGTAAAATATACCTGACTTACCTTAGAGATTTAGGCATAGTTTGTTAGTAATGTCTCTTTGGCAGTTGTTGCCTATAAATACTCCACCAAACATACATGAATGTAAGAGAATTTCATTGATTATAGCCAAACTCTTGCAAATTTACTTCACAACTTCTTATTCTTTTATTTGTGAGTTATTATTGTTGGGTGTAAGCATTAAATACAATTGTAATAGGGTTGATATTTAGCGTTGCTATAAAAACACTTATAATAGGTTAAAATGCGAGCCTTTATAAAACACTTGATTGAGGTTTTTATGTGAGCCTTGAAACATAAATTGTAAAGTTATGTGTGAGTCATCAAAACACATTGTACAAGTTTGGTGTGAGCTTCGAAACACCACCTTGATTCGAATATAACACTCAATTATGAAGAATTAAGGAGTGGAAATAGGGTTTGTTAATACCTAAACTGCTATAAACATTATATGTTCTTTCTTTCTACTCTTTTTCTAATCTTTAAACACCTCATCTTCTTTCCAAATTTTTAGTTTTCCAGCAATTCAACCCCTTTTCTTAGTGTTTAAGGGCCAATAAGTGGTATTAAAGCCAAGTCTTAGTTCAAGCTTTAATTGTGTGAGAAAAGATCAATGGCATAAGAAGGAATATGCACCTATGTCAAGCCATATTTTGATGGATTCAACTATACTCATTAGAAGTATAGGATGGAGATATACTTGGATAGCGATGTGGTGGGATGGAGATATACTTGGATAGCGATGTGGTGGATCTTTTGGACATCGTGCCAAAAAAGTGGAAGCCACCTACTAAGACAGTTAATGAAAGTGAAGAATTGATCCCAATAGGAAAATGGGTTGAAGCTCATAGGAGATCTAATGGAAGGAACAAGAGGGCTATGGCAATCCTTCTTAGTTATCTACCAAAAGAAGAAATAGGAAGGGTCCAACATTGCCTCATAGCTAATGGAATATGGAAGGCCTTGGAAAAATTATAAGAAGGCACTACATTGGTGAAGTCTAGTAGACTATGGACGCATGTGACTAAATAAGAGCTATTTATGTTGAAGGTGAATGAAAGCATCATAGACATGATGAACTGAGTCCTTTCAATTGTCACAAATATGAAGAAATTTGGAAGGATTCTTACCAATCATGAGGTAAACTACAAAATTCTTAAATCTTTACCTCTTCAAAATTTGGTTTTAGAGTTTGCAGCATCAAAAAGTCAAATCAAGAGATTTGAAAGGTTGCAAATTGATGTTTTCATATGCAAGCTTTTAACTCATGAGCTAACCTTGAAGAAGGATAAGGAAATGAAGAAGATAAAAGGGCAAGGAGACAAAACAGACAAAGTAGAAAAAAAGGCCTTAAAACTAATGAGCTAACCTTGGCTCTTAAAACTTCATCCAAAGAAACGGAACTAGTGGTGGTTTTAAGTGAGAAAGATAGTGATAAAAAAAGACAAGGAGCTAGCCATGCTTTATAGAAGAACAAATAAGCTAATAAGGAGAAGAGAAGATAGAAGAAACTTTAAGAAAGCAATAAAAGAAATAATGGGTGAGGTTACATGCTATGAGTATTGCAAACAAGGTCACATAAAGTGTGATTGCCCTAAATTAAAGAAGAAGAAAGGGGACACGGAAAAGAGGAAGAGCTTCAAAGTAACTTGGGATGACAACTGAAGTGAAGAGGATGAAGAAAAGGAAGTTACAAATTTGTACTTCATGGTACAAGATGACTCTTCAAATGAGGTAAGCTATTCACCCTATTCTTATGAAAATTATGATGAATTAAATGATATAGATGATGAGCTCTTAGAAGCTCTTACTTTGAGATGTGACAAATACAAGTCATAAATGAAAACTTATAAGAAAAAAATGCTCCAAACTAGAGGTTGAATTTAAACCCTTAAATAATGTTATAAGTGAGTTGGGGACTTATAATAAATAACTTAGGAAATCTATTGAGAGTCTTTCTAAGTCTTCATCTTCTCTAAATTCCTTAAGAAAAGAAAATGATACCTTGAAAGGAGAGGTAATTGAGCATAGAAATTCCATTTCTAAGTTTCATAAAGGGAAGGAAGCTTTAGATACATTAATTATATCTCAAAGACCCCTTAGTTAGACATGGTATTAGCTTTAATTGAGCCTCCTCATCATCCAATCCCCCTTTCACAACCTTTATTAGAGGTTCAACATCTCAAGCATCTAGCATTAAGGTAGTTGGAAGGAAAAGTGCTCAAAGTACTAAGCCACCATTGTCCAATGACAAAAGGAAGACACATCAAGGCGCAAAGACTATGCCAAAAAAGGCTAACCATGCATACATTTACACCAACAAACATGCTTACCCCAAGACACATAAAAAGTTTACTTATACACCTAACCATTCATGCTTATGCTCACACTCACATCATTATGGTATGAGAAATACCCCTACTCATACCAAAGCCATATATATAAGGTAGACTCATAAGTTTAAACTCCAATGTCATTATTGCATGAAGTTTTATCATATTAACATTCATTATTATATTAGGAAGGCTCACCTCAAATTGAAAGACCATTTTGGGCCTAACCCCCTAGGACCCAAGTATGTTTGGGTACCTAAACAAAAATGATTTGCATGTATTGTGTAGGATTGCTAGGCAGCCACCTATGAAGTGAATGATTGGCACGTGGATAATAGATGCTCAAAGCACATGACGGGAAATAAAAAGCTATTCATGGCCATAAAAGAAAAGGAAGGTGGTAATGTCACTTTTGGAAATAATGCCAAGGGTGGTAATTGGCTTTATAAGTATTGGTAAGAATGGTTGATCTCTTATTAATGATGTTTTACTTGTAGATGGTTTACAACATAATTTGCTTAGTGTAAGTCAATTATGTGATAAGGGTAATAAAGTCACTTTTGACCCTAGAGAACGTCGTCTTACCACTTTGATGGATAAAAAGGTAGTCTTTCATGGTGAAAGAAAGGGCAATACCTACGTAATTAACATAGACAACTTGGCTAACTAATCTTTCAAATGTCTTGTGTCACTTAACAATAAAGCTTGGCTTTGGCATAGAAGACTTGGAAAGGCTAGCATGGAGCTCCTACAAAGCCTATCAAAAGGAAAGCTAGTGGAAGGTCTTCCTAAGCTAAAGTTCTCAAAAGACAAGACATGTGGACCATGCTAAATGGAAAAGCAACATCTATCATTTTTCAAAGCAAAGAATGTTGTAAGTATATCAAAACTCTTCAACGTATCCATATGGACTTAATTTGACCTACTAGAAGTGCTAGTTTAGGTGGAAAACATTATGCACTTGTCCTAGTCGATGATTACTCTAGGTTTACTTAGTTATCCTTTATAGCTCATAAGCATGACACCTTTGTTGCTTTTAAAAGTTTTACAAAAAGAGTTCAAAATGGAAAGGGTTACTTCATTTCTTCAATAATGAGTAACCATGGAAAAGAATTTTAAAATGAATATTTTGAATCTTATTGCTTAGAGAATGAGATTTTTCATAATTTTTCAACTCCTAAAACACCATAACAAAATAGTGTTATAGAAAGAAAAAATGGAACACTAATAGAGATGGCTATAACTATGTTCAATGAGTATTCATTGCCTAATAACTTTTGGGTATGTTGCACTGCAAATTGTGCTTTTGAAATACTTATTCTCAATAAAAGTTCTTATGAGCTTTGAAATGGTAGAAAGCCTAAGTTATCATACCTATGAGTCTTTATCTGCAAGTGTTATATATTAAATACCAAGGATAATCTTGGAAATTTTGATTCAAAGACAAATGAATGTATTTTCCATGGATATTTCATCGTTGGCAAAGCATATAGAGTTTTCAATAAAAGTATTATAGATGTTCAAAAGTCTATGAATATTGTGTTTGATGAATCTAGTAAACTTAATCTTGGGAAAGGTTTTCTTATTGATAATCTTGTAGGTGGCTTTGGAAAATTGGAGTCACAGTCAACCTTTAGAGAAATGGCTAAAGACCATGATGAAGGCACTCAATAAGAGAAGAAAAAAAAACCTCAACATTACCTACTGGAAACCTCAAATCAAGATCTTCCTAAGGATTAGAGATTTTCCAAACATCACCTAAAGGATATAATCATTGGTGATACATCTAAGGGTGTAAGTACTAGATCCCAACTCAATTCTTTAGATAATAATCTTGCATTTGTTTCTCAAATTGAGCCAAAATCTATTGATGAGGTTATTGATGATGAAAGTTAGGTGATTGCTATGCAAGAGGTACTCAACCAATTTGAGAGAAATAATGTATGAGAACTTATTTCTAGGCCTAAGGAACACCCTATTGTAGGATGCAAGTGGTTGTCTAGAAATAAGTTAGATGAGCAAGGATTCATTACTAGAAATAAGGCTAGATTGGTTTCTAATGGGTACAACCAAGAGAAAGGCATTTATTATGATGAAACTTATGCCTTTGTAACAAGATTAGAGACTGTTAGGATTCTTTTAGTGTATGCATGTCATATGGATTTCAAACTTTTCCAAATTGATGTTAAAAGTGCTTTTTGAAATGGTCTTATTGAGGAGGAAGTTTATGTTGAAAAACCTTTTAATTTTGGGTCTCATATCTTTCCAAATCATGTTTTTAAGTTAATAGAGTCTTGTATGGTTTAAAACAAACTTAAAGAGCTTGGTACGAAAGACTCAGTTCATTTATTTTGCAAAATGATTTTGAAAAAGGGAAGGTTGATATAAGTTTGTTTGTTAAAAGGCATAATCTTGACACACTTATTGTGCAAATATATATTGATGATATTTTATTTGGTGCTACTAATGAATCTTTTTGTAAGGATTTTTGAAACATCCTCAACCTAAATCATATGCATTTTAATTTCATTATATTTTAATATATGCATTGGAGAACTACTTGTTTAGACATGTGAATTGGAGAAACACGACGATGACACTTGCACCATTACATTTGAGACACTTGAACATATATGTATTGTTTGTATGGTTGCATGGCAAATTATTTTATGTTGTGTGCATGGTATAGTATCATAAATAATTGTATTTTATAGCTTATTTAAAAGTATAATGAGCATCTAGGGATTAGGAGATTGATGAAGGTGCTTAAGGAGTGAAGAAGAGGGATTAAAAGAGGAAAAATGAACTTCCAACCAATAGAAATGAAACACCATGATTTTGTCTTGTTGTAATAGGCTTACAAGTGTAATTTTCAATCCTTTAGGATCAGAATTAAGTGGTTAGATGTGAGGTACAGTAGGAGAAAGAGAGAGCTAAGGAAGAAAGAAAGGAAGGAAGAAGAAGAAGAAGAAGGAGGAGGAGGAGAGGAATAAGAGTGAGCTGTCTAGGAAAGAATCCTAAGGTTTTCTAACTTTGGGACATTAGCTAAGTTAATTTATCTTCATTTAACAAGAAATTAACCCTTCGTGACATGTTAATCATGTATGGCTAGTGAGAATTATGGAGTATTTGAGATAGAACTCTTGGATGGAAGTTGAAATTCAAGAGAACAATAGCTGATTGTATTGATTTTACTGTTAGAGCAGAATTTTGTACCAAGGATTTCATAACTCTAGAAGAAGAATTATGGAAATTGAAAAGTATGAAAGTTGTATATTTATGTCTCATATAAATTCATATGAAACAGTTTTGCTTGATTTTGTGTGTACGAGGAGAGATAACTCCTTCATTAAGGCTGGTTCATAACCAACAAAAATTACCTCATTCTTTATGTTTTCTTATATTTTGATGGCCTTATGTTCTGATTTTGACAAAGTTCAAAACATGAAATTTGTAGCTTTATATCCCATCTAATTACTTGTAAATCAGTTTTGA
Organism: Omphalea diandra; assembly: GCA_949677035.1. Classification (NCBI taxonomy): domain Eukaryota; kingdom Viridiplantae; phylum Streptophyta; class Magnoliopsida; order Malpighiales; family Euphorbiaceae; genus Omphalea; species Omphalea diandra. The sequence goes on along the minus strand of CATIWR010075476.1, from coordinate 3,581 downwards.
TTTATTTTCTGTGTGGAAAGATATATGACTCACTGATTGGGACTGACCTGTACCCGGATGAAACCTCACCTTTCTTTTAATTCTAATTTCCAATAATTTGATGGCCATAGATTCAGAATTTGATGATGGTCCAAACTTCAAATTTGTAAATTTATGTCTAATATACATTCCTATGAAATATTTTTTCCAAATCCAGCATGGTTGTTGAGATATTGTCCCTTCATCATGACTATTTGTCAACATGTTACAAACCTGCTCACCCTGAGATTTGGTCCTCTGCTTTGGTGACTTTATAGACTGAATTAGACAATGTGTAAAACATAAAAAATATTCCTTTATATGTTTTGTAACTTATGGTAGATTTTTGTTGCAATTGAATTTGTATAATATGAGATACACCTAAGAATGTAAGATATACTCAGACTGAGATGACATTGCAATAAGGCAAAATTTTAAAATTCACCACATTTTCTGTGTGTTTGATATTGGCTTGAAATTTGAATATGTTGTATCATTATGTCTCTAGTTTGTTTGAAAAAAAAGAGTCAAGCAATTTGTATGAGTATATCTAGAGTTATTTCTGTGAGCGTATATCAAGCTCAGGCTGCCATATAAGAAAAATATGCATAAACACTAGGTACACTTGCATGAATCATGTCATAGTTGCATAACAAGATGAAAATCTTACTTTATCATCATGGGTTGATTTGGTGTGTCCTCCAGGGATTGAAGATAATAGTGGGAATAAACCAGGACCATCCACAACTTAATAAGCTTAAAGGAGGAGGTAAGTAAATAGCTAATGTTACTATATGTGTGATTGGTTAAATGCCATGAGCATATACTCAATGGAATGAAATATTGTTTAATGTGATTATATTGAGGAATACATTGATGAAAAGATTGTTATACTCTTGATTTATTTATTTCCATGAAACGTTGATAAATTATGACTTGGGAATGAGAGCATGTGGTGATATGAGCTGTCAAAGTTATGGGTGTTGTTATTAGGCATTATATTACTGAAATTTTGGTGGATTTATAGTTGATTTATTGAAAGAATAATGCTTGATGTTGTTGGTAAGTAACACTATTCATAGCCTATGTGGCAATGATATATAATAGTCTGTGTGGCAATAACATTCGATAACCTGTGTGGCAATGGTATCTATAGCCTGCGTGGCAATAAAATATAACAGCCTGTGTGGCAATACCATTCAATAGCCTATGTGGCAATAAAATATAACAGCCTGTGTGGCAATGATATCTATAACCTATGTGGCAATAAGATATAACATCCTGTGTGGCAATAACATTCAATAGCCTATGTGGCAATGATATCTATAGCCTCTGTTGCAATAAAATATAACAGCCTATGTGGCAATAACATTCGACAACCTGTGTGGCAATGATATCTATAGCATGTGTGGCAACAAGATTTATAGCCTCTGTGACAACCAAAAATGAAAGCCCTTGTGGCGTTTAAGAGTAAAAACTCTTTATTTTGTGCATAGAAATGATGATGAGTTATTTATATTTAAATGTTGTTATGTTATTTGAGATTGAAGTATCACTATGCATTGACTTACTGAGTATGTAAGCTCACTTCTTTTGCATTAAATTTTATTTCAGGAAGTGTAGACTAAAGATTGCTTCCAGTTACATTTTGAAGCTGCTGTCTAGCAGTCTAATAGAGGTTGAGCCAGTATACAGTCTATTAGTATTTTAGTTTGTTTAGCCATGTATACTTTGTTGTATATAGTTACTATGTTATGAACAAGAGACATAGTGAACAAAAATAATTGAAATCAGGTCTTTTAATGACAATGGATAGACAGAGAGAATTTTAAATGATTAGTAAATAAGACGTCACAATTTTGGTAAGTGTATGACTAAGAAATTTGATATGAGCGTGATGGGAGAGCTCAAGTTCTTTCTTGACCTATAAATAAATCAAATAAGGGATTTTTATCAGCCAAGCAAAATACATAAGGGATATACTCAAGAAATTTGGCATGGAAGGATGCAAAGTAGTAAAGACACTAATGAGTGTAACCATTAAAGTAGACAAGGATGAATCGAGTGAGTTTATTGATGAGAAGAGATATCGAGGTATGATTGGATCTCAACTCTATCTCACTGTCTTTAGACCTGATATCATGTTTAGTGTATGCATGTGTGCTAGATTTCAATCTTTCCCTAAAGAATTACATTTTAATGCTATTAAAAGGATTTTTAAATATTTACATGGCACATTGCATTTAGGTTTATGGTATCCTAGAAATTCATCCATTAGCTTTATAGGATATTTAGATGCGAATTTTGCAAGCAGCTTACTGGATATAAAGAACACTTTGGAACTTGCCAATTCATAGGAGAATGCTTAGTGTTTTGGTTTAGTAATAATCAATTTTTGGTTGCCTTTTCCACTATCAAAGCATAATATGTGGCTGCGGGGGTTGTTATTGCACCCAAGTTCTTTAGATGAAACAACAATTAAATGATTATGGAAAAGTTGCTAATATATTCCCATCAAATGTGACATCACTAGTGCAATAAAATTTTTCAAAGAATCCTATCCAACACTATAAGAGTAAGCACATTAACATTAACATCATTTTCTTAAGGATTATGTCCAAAATAGTGATATGGTGTTAGAATTTATAGACACTAATCATCAACTTGCATATATTTTTACTATACCTTTCAATGAAGAAATGATGAACTTCATTAATAGAGAGATGGGAATGCTTGGTGGAAGCTCCTTATAGTGAAAATTGGATCCTTTAGAATGTTTTTTCTTTGGTGAATTATTTTTGTTCAATGTGTAGTATAATTCTTTGGATGTCTTCATTCTTTATGCAAATGTGCTTCTTTATGCCAATTTGCATGAACCAAGCATCAATATATTAAGTGGGTCTCAACTTAAAAGGTCAAATCTTATCTCATCATGTTTACTTTTCTTACCTCGTAATTCATGATCACTACTTTTTCATGGTTGCGATTTATAGGCAATTGTCAATCCTTCTATCTCTTATCATTTTGCGTTCACTATTTCCACTCTCCACCATGAATTTTTTTCAAAATTGAAAAGTTTTAACCATTGACTCCATCAGTTTTTAAGGAAATTTATCCATCACTCAGATTTTTTATAATTAGCAATCATGACTTGCAGTTCATGGTCACGAATTAGAGTAATTGCCAAACATTAACTGATTTCACTGACAACTGAGGGCATCCCCTTATTAACTATAAATTTGATCATTTGTTACCATATTTGCACCTATTCTCTGCCTATTTAAACCCTTGTAATTGAATTTTATCTCACATTTACACAATCCCTTTGCTTCTCTTCATTCTTCTACCTCAAACCTCTTTTAAATCCTCGTTCATATGAAATAACTCTTAAGAAGGCTTACAAAGCAGAAAAATGGAAGGGCATTGTAACATCCCTAGTCACATTCATTAGCATTATCACATGAGCATATGCATTAGATAAATAATCATTTAGAAGTACCATTGCATTTGGGGACATTGGAACATATATGTAGTGTTTGTATAGTTGTATGGAAAATTATTTT
>CATIWR010075443.1:0-29321 GCA_949677035.1 Omphalea diandra | reverse complement strand
TATATATATATATATATATATATATATATATATATATATATATATATATATATATATATATATATATATATATATTCAATTGTGGAGGTAGGCCATGTCACATTATGGATTTGAAATAGTTCAGACTCTTATAGTGGATATTGAACCAGATGAACATGTGAAGAGGGCAATGAATGAGATTAATGCAGGTACGCTTGTGCACTTCCTTTTGTCTTCTTTCTCGGTGCTTTAAAAAAAAAAAAAAAAATTCCAGAAGTTGTTTGGACTTAAACTCAATGACTCATTTGTTGGATATCTGTCGAGGAAGACAATTGACCAGGTTTCCTATCATAGGCCATTTTGTTGCTGAGGTTTTGGCTTTTGAGTGACAATGAAAGTTTTTGACCATCATTTTCTGTTTGTGCACTGTTGTTTTAATCACGAAGAGTGATTTCCAAACATGTCATTTTTTTGAGCTGTACTCTAATCTTTACTTGGTTGATATCATTAAACAATATCATATGAGAGCACACCTACCTGTCATTTGTGGAAAATTTGACCGGATTGGTTACTGCAGTTAAGGCTGATAGAAGTCAAAATCTTCATTTTGTAAAACTTTTGTACAAATTGTTGCTTTCCTCAGGAAAGAGCTCTATAAGTAGTCATGTTAAATTGCATGGATTGATTAATTAATTTACTTGTAACAACAGCTGCAAGAATGAGAGTGGCTGCCAACGAGAAGGCTGAAGCAGAGAAGATATTGCAGATTAAGCGAGCTGAGGGAGATGCAGAGTCGAAGTATCTGGCTGGTCTTGGTATAGCTAGGCAGCGCCAGGCCATTGTAGATGGGCTGAGAGATAGTGTTCTAGTTTTCTCTGTGAATGTACCAGGGACAACTACAAAAGAGGTCATGGACATGGTTCTTGTGACTCAATACTTTGACACCATGAAGGAGATAGGTGCTTCCTCAAAGTCGAACTCTGTTTTCATCCCCCACGGACCTGGTGCTGTGAGAGACATAGCCACACAGATCAGGGATGGTCTTCTTCAGGCCAGCTCGACTTAGTAGCACTTCAAGTTTCCATAGTGTGTGAAGAAGTTTGGCAGGAGAATCTTTGATCTCGCGTTGTTTGCGTATACATGGGATCAAACTCCTGGGATCATTCTCCTTTCTTGATTCATGTACTTAAATGGAAAGTTTTTCTGGGGAAAATTTTCTAAAATAATCAAGGTTTCTATGTTTCATAGAAATAGTAATAAACTAAGTTAGAGTTTAATGTCGAACTTGGTTATGGGGGTAGGATGTTTCCACAATGTTCATGGTGTATATATTTCTGAGTCCTCCAATATGATGTTTCCACAACCTGGAGCTTGGAATAGCAAGTATATGATATCTCTGTCCAAATAATTGAATGCAGTTAATCATTGTTGTATGTGAGAATCAAGTTCATAGTAGCGTTGGGTGAAATAAACGAAAAGAATCATTCACATCATGTAAGTGAGCATGTCTGTCTGGCACTGTGCAGAGAGAATGGTCTGGGGCTTTAAAAGAGCCACCTGAGAGACTTACATTCGCTGCACTACCAACACAAATCTGGATGAACCACGCTTTAAATTTTACTTGTACCCGCACCTACGATCATTGACGAGGATGCAGACAGACCTGAAAGACAATAAACGCAAGGAAGTTGGACGATAAATTACTACTTGTATGGACTCGAGGTGTAGGTCAAATTATTTTGGGGTGGGGAATTAGCCCTAATCATTTGGTAGTGCGACATTTCATTTGCACAACTCATATTTCCCTTAGGATTGTACTTTGCACAGCACCAACTGGGGAGCTGAAATCTACCTAGTCAACACTCTGGATTCCGAGTATAAACAACCTTTCTAAACAAGGTTGAACAGTAACTTTGTGGTCAAACAAGCAGTTTTATCATGCAACATCACAGCCGTCACCGTATAGAGACCAAAATTCCATTTGCAGCATATTTTCGCTCAACACCGGGCATAACCCCCTGCTGAGGGCGGATGCACCATCCAAAAGAACAAATTGATAATGGTTCCTCATACCAACTAAAATTATTTTCTACAACCCATAACCACACAAGTAACAAAATTCCATTTGCAGTATATTTTTGCTCAACACCAGGCATACCCCCTACTGAGGGCGGATGCATCATCCAAAAGAACAAATTGATAACGGTTCCTCATACCAACTAAAATTATTTTCTACAACCATAACCACCAAAGTGCCAAAATTCCATTAGTAGTATTTTTTTGCTCAACATCAGGTATACCCCCTGCTGAGGGCGGATGCATCATCCAAAAGAACAAATTGATAACGGTTCCTCATATCAACTAAAATTATTTTCTACAACCCATAACCACCAAGACATGAAACCCAGCAAGACAACAGAAACAAAGGGAATGTTGCATTCGAAAAAGAGGATAATGTGTCATTCATTTTTCTTCACATTATTGCTCTCCAAAGCTATGAAAAAACGAGGCCAGTTGCTTTGTCTATGGCTTGAGAGCCAAGGCCAAACCAATCTTCGCACTCTTTTCAATTGTCCTTGTGTCAACTTCTCCAGAGATGGTGAAAAGAGACTTAGGGCGCCACTCATGCTGAATGAGAGCACTAACTTTTCCAGAGTTGTTCACCCGAGCCTTCACCAACGTCAAGGGGTCAAGTGCATGATGTGAGCCAATAGTCAGTGTGTTCTCATTGCTTGAGAAACTATGGGTCAGCTCTGCACCAACTGCAGTGTTGCTCAGTGGGCTCACTGTGTGGTGATAGGAGGCACTAAGAGTGTCCCCTTTATCATTTCTGTGGTCATCTCATGCAAAAAAAAAAAAAAAAGAAAGAAAGAGTGGGAGAGATCAGACAAACTGGAGTTAAAAAAACAACCTACAAAATTCGGAATGACATGATCCAATGAGATGCATAAATAGTACACTTAATGACAATTTGGTGAAATTAATTCATCATCTTGACATGCCTCAGCACTTAAAAAAGTGTTCAATGAACCTCAACAGGAGTTAAATCACCAGTGAACATATCCGTTGAATGTGCTCGAGTTCATGTTATAATATCATATCAACCACTGAGATACTATCTGCTCTTTTAGTAGGAACTACTCACAATGTCAGAGAAGCAATAAGGTCAGCATTGGTATAACTGAACCCTGCATTCAATTTGGTGAAGTTTCCAGTGGCAGTGTCAAATGATAGATCAGTACCAAGAGCAACAGCATTGTTCCCAACCACACCTGAGAAGTTAACAATGGGATTTGCAGTCAATCCAATCCCAGTGCTTATCCCAGCATACTCATGCTGGTACTGGAGTTCTACCTGTTAAGCATTAACATAATCACAAATCAGAACACACAGATCTAGTAGTAACAAATGACATCCACCAAATTATGATGTCCCAGCAAAGCAACATGCAAACAACTAAATTTATAACTGAATTGGTTCATACTATTCCTTCAATCAAGCAGAAAGAAAGTCGAAGTATTTAACTTGGGAACAAGTTTAACTGTTGCTTACCTTTCCAGATCTCTGATCAGGAACTCTGAAGCTAAAGATTGTCTTGAGTCCAGGAGCAGGTTCATCAACAGTGATGGTAGTGAAAACCTACAGCACAAAAACAGAATACTACTGGTTGAGCAATCATAGTTGCCAATATGATGGAAAGGAAATACATTTGTCAGGCAGACATTCACTGCATAATTAAATGTAATTTCAATTACACACATAAGTGAAAAGAAACCTCATTTTGTGAGAACAGGTAAAAGAGCTAGCTTGCAATGAGATTTTTAATCAGATAGTGCAGTATATTTTAGATTTATAAAACAATGAAACACAAAACCAATAAAGTTCTATCAATGGACCATATTACTCCTAGTGACACATAATGGAGTTGGAATCATAATGACAAGACCGACATTATAATGGGTATTACAACTTTCTACATTACAAATTCTTGATATAGAAGTTAGCATCATGCTCAATAGGTAACAAGAGCATAGAATGCAAACAAGAATCGTTGAAGCATAAATTTTCAGATAGAAAAAATAATTTCTGCATCTTGAAAATTGAAGTAATTCATGGTATCCTATCCTCAAGGGAACAGAGCCAAAAGAGCCTACGTGAGTAAGCAATTTTCAACACCTCAACAAGAGCAATGAATGCACCCCATAGCAAAAACAAAAATAAGAAATCCAAAAAAAAAAAAAATGGAGTACAAGTACCCGAGAGATTTTACAACTTACATTGGAGCTAGTGTCAACTTTCACGTCACTTGTGATATTCTTGTTCTTCAACTGAAAGCCTACATCTGCCAAAAATGACTCGCCTTTCTTAAGTCCACTTGAAGTGATTGCCTGAAACAGCACTTAAATAAACATCAGAAAATAATCTCACTTAAGCATAACATGCAGACAGATGAGGAATTGCCCAACAAATTCTTCTAATAAAAAATCGAAATTTAACTGCCACAAAATCACCAATACAGAAAGAGTCCCTAAAGCATGCCATTTATATACATGGAAATAATAATAATATAACTATTTGTATTTTTTTGATATGACACACACAATAAAACCAAAAAGAAAAGTTCTTTAAAGCTTTTTAGAGTAACAATTCCAATTTCGCATCTTTTAAACTTTTTGAAATTACTATAACTTTTATGCTTATTGAAATTAATTTTTTTAAAGATAAGTTCAAAAATGCATCTTCAGCAGTAGGCATAATTTGAATCATGAGTTTATCCAATTCTTTTATTCGTATCAAATTACAAATACGAATTTCATATAATTGAAAATTATTTTAAAAATTAAAAAATGTATAACATCTTTTTAAAATCAGCGATTTCAAAATAATTTTACTTGAGATACAAGACATTTTCCTATATCATTCATTAAAATTAGAATATATAAATTGAAGCTAACCATTGAACTTCAAAATTTTGATATTATTTAATGCTAAAGATTAAATGAGTCAAAGTTGATCTAAAAATAAATGTTCATAGTTACTTTAATCTTTTAGTTAAAATTCTAAAAAATTAGAAAAATAAAAATTGTGATTTAAGGAACTTCCAAAACAAATAAAGTTTGAAATGATAAGCAAATAAAGTAAACTTTCTTTTTGCTTTGGCTATTATTTAGATACATTAGATTACAATGCATCACGTTAGACATTACCAAAAAAAAAAGAGTGAATAAATAAATCATTACAATAAATGATTCCTAAAATTCAATATAATAATCAAATGAATTTGAAATATTAAATATTAATCCTTGTACGGTAGAAACAATTTCTTATTCATAAATAAGAAATATAACACCAAACTGTAACTTTCCTAAATTTTTCTTTGTTTTCTCAGCAACAAAACAGACAATAAATTGAGAACAAATTTTTTTTTAAAAAAACTCACCACTCCAGTGGAAGTGTAGGTGGTGAGGGTGAATTTGTGGTCGCCGTGGTAATCCTTGTACAGAAGATCTGCAAAATTTCCAACGATAAAAACGACATGCGAAGAAGGCACCGAATCAAGCAAATAATAATAATAATATTAATAATAATAATAATAATCATAACCAGAGAAGAGTATGCTACCTCTGGTTTTCTTGCCGATATCAGAGTAGAGACCAGGGCCTTTCCCCATGTTTGTTTCCCGAGAAAATGGAAAGGAAAATATGAGGTGTGTAGAGTATTCTGCTTCTCAATTCGAAGTACAAGGAGAAGCAGCGTAAAAACAAAGGGAAAGCCCTAATTTTTGGTAATTTAGTGTGACGTGTGATTTGAACCGTTGGATCTTATGGGGAAGAGAGATTGTATTTTATGGCCGTTGATTTTGACTTGAAGAAGGAGGAAGGAGTGCTTGAGGTTGTTGTGGCCTTGTGCGCTTGCGCATATTCGTCTTTGCGGTTCGGTTTTCTTTCTGGCCAGCGTGTTATGCTTATGTGAATAATAAAAAGTTTTTTTTTTTTTGAAAGAATAAAAAGTTTAATTTTAAATATTACAAATAAATGCATCAAATAGTAGAAGAAATTAGAGAAAAATCAATCCGTCAATATATATATATATATATATATATATATATATATATATATATATATATATATATAAAATTAATTAATTTCAATTTTAAACTTAATTTTCAACCAGCATCTATTATTTATTAAGTACTTCTATTAAAAACATAATATTTTAGTAAATAATAGTATAATATATATTAATTTTATCATATAGTAATACATCAATATAATTTTAATTTCAAATTCAATTTTATACAACTATTTGTTATTTATCGAATAATTATATCTAATATAATATTTTTTATAAGTGATAATATTTTATATTTTTATTTTTATGTGATAAGTAAATTGATAATTAAGTATTTAAATTTTTGAATGAACTCTCACTCTATATAAAGTTTAATAATATAGTAAGTGTATTTACATAAAAATTTTGAACAATTTAACAGTATAAAAAGTTTTTTATATTTATTCTATTTAGGATTTTAATAAAGATAAATATTTTAATTTTATATATAATAAAAATTAAAGTTAACGAGACAAAAAAAGTCAATGAAAAAATAAACTATAATTTTTTTAAAAAAATATGTTGTTATTAAAATAATTTAGTTATAAATTTTAATTTTTGTTATTTTATTTACTTGGAATGATCTAATTAAATAATGACTTTATAAAATAATATATTATTATAAAAATAATAATAAACTTTTAATTATAGCATGTTTGGCATTGCATAAAAAATTTAAGAGATTCTATCTTCTAATTAGTTATAGCTTTTTTCAATATAAGTTTTATGAGCATAAAATTTAATTTTAAAAAATTTTATTTTTGAAGATTTTATTGATAATAATTTTTTTAGTTATAAAATTTATATTCAAAAATCTATAAATTAGATATGAGAAAGAATCTCTTGTATTTTTTGTCTTAAAAGTATATTTTTTTTCAATTTTATTCATATTTTAAATATAATAATTCATCTAATTAACTAATAATTTAATGATAATAAATATTAAATTTTTTATTATAATCATATCATATAAGCGCATATTTGCAATTATATATATATATATATATATATATAATTTCATTCTCAAATTCATTAAATGAATGTTTGATATTTGTCGAGCAATTGTATTAATAATATAATATTTTTAACAAGTTGTTATATAATATATTTTCATTTTACCATATGTTAAGTAAACTAATAATCAAATATATAATTTATTCTATTAATCAAAAGAAAACATAAAAATTTTAATAATATAAAAAATTTTTGACAAAAATAATTTAGAAAGTTTACAATATATGAAAATTTTCACATTAATTTTCTTCAAAGTTTTAATAAAAATAAGTATTTAGTTTTCATTATAATAAAAAACATTAAAATGACTAAACAGATTTAAAAAAGAGCCTAAAAAAGAAATTATGAATTTTCTTATTTTTATAAAAATATAATTATAAAATTTATTATACTAATTTAATTATAATTTTTTATTTTATTACTCTATTCATTTAAAATATCTAATTAGACAGTAATTATTATTAAATAATAATATAGTATAAAAATATAAAGATAAAATTTAATTATTATTTATATGTTATTTTTATATATTAAATTTATTTAAATTATTATAATTATACTGCACAACATACAAATTTGCGACTATTATATAATTATTTATGGTCTTGAACTCAATTTTAATTGAGTGTTTATCATTTATTAAGTAATTATATTAGCAATATAATATTATGATAAATTACAATATAATATATTTTTATTTTGACAAGTAACCTATTATTGAATATTTAATTTTTTCAATTAATTAAAAAATAAAAAATTTAAATAATATAGAAAGTTATGCAAATAAAAATAACTTAGAAAATTCAATAATATTAAAAAATTTTCACATAAAATTTTAATAATATATAATTTTTTGTATAGAAATAATTTAAAAAGTTTAGCAATATATGAAATTCTTCATATTCATAATAATCAATATTTAGTTTCCTATATAACAAGACAAATTTTAAAAATAAAAAGATAAAAAAAAGTCAACAAAAGAAAAAAAATGAAACTATGAATTTTTTTTTATGTTTATATAAAAAAGTTATATTATTATTATTAAATTTTATTGTACTAATTTAATTATTATTATTTCAATTAGTTGATAATAATTATTATAAAATAAACATGGATTATAAACTAATAATTAATTTTAATTATTATTTATGTATTAATTTTTAATCATTTAATGAGCTTAATTATTTAATACAAATAAATATTAAATTTATTTAAAATTTATTATTATACTCAAATTCATGACTAATATTATATGTTGCGTATTTAGATATTGAGATCTATGAAATATTTTGTAATAACTTTAGAGTTATTATGATATATTATTAGTATTTTTAAGTTAAATTTATTAACATTGTTAATTATTAGTGCGATTAGATAAAAATAACTTTAGGAATAATTTGATAGATTTATTTTCTTGACCAAAATTTGATATATGTATCACATCTTCTATAAATTTAAATTTATCAATGATGTATATTAAATTCAACATTATTATCAATTAATTTAATTAACTTAACACTTGCTACTTGATAATGGTTTTTAAATCCTTAATTTTATTAACATTTTAAATATTAACACCTCTTAAATATTTAAGTCATATAAATAAAATATTTAAGTAAATTTGTCGCAAACTGGATTGGTACATGTACAAAGTCGAAAGATTGTGTAGCATTAAACTTTTTTTAAATTAAGCAACTCAGTGCGTTATCAGTTATATCTTATATATATATTTTTAAGGGACCATACCAGTCAAATCAGTTAACGGCGTTAATGTTTTTCGAACTAAACGTGATAACGGAGTTTAATCACAGACACACTTCAATTGTCATGAAGAAAGTTCACCGCAACAAAGGATATCCCTTCGCGCACTGTGGATTGAATGAACGTGTGCGAATATAATTTATGATCTATTAGTTCCTAAAAATGTTGATTTTTAGTTAGAAAAAAGCTCCTCGGTAATCATTTATTGAAGAGAATAGAATTATACCTTTTAGCTCGTAAACTAGGGGTGTAGGAACATTACTTCAAAATTTCAAATTACTCTCCACATTACATTTTGTTTTATAAAATTGAAATTATTTATTGCAATTTTAGATAATAATCAAAATTGATACTAATTTAATTGTCCATGTTTCTTCTCATAATCGAAATTCTTTAAGCTCAAATTATTAATTAATGGACAATAACATTTTGATTTAATAATATAAAAATCATATGAGGATCAATTTGATTTGCATTTAATGTGGATCAAGAGTATACAAGGACAATAATATCCTGATATTTTGATTTAATAATATAAAAATTATACGAGAATCAACTTGATTTGCAGTTAATGTGGATCAAGAGTATACAAAGACAATAATATCTTGATAAGTATTGGAGGAAAATAGAATATTACTTCCCTTCATACACTAGTTTATTTATTTTTTGCGTGAGTTCCCTCATTTCTTAAGTCAATTCTCTTTAGGGTTAAATAATTTTCAATTTTTTATTATTTACGAGCAATAATTAATAATATTTTATTTTTTAAGAATATCAAAAATTAAAATCAGGAGAAAATTCTAATAATTTTAATAATTATAATAAGTAGACGAAATCAAAGTATACGAAATTTGAGATTTTTCTAATTTTTAAAGTTTTAAAAAATTCTAATAATTTTAAGAATTTTAATAAATATATGAAATAAAAAAATTAATTTTTTATGTTTTTTAAGAATTGAGTCATTCGGGCATTACAAGTACCAATATGATATAATTATTATTCAGTCTTAAAGAAAATAATAACAATTATAGAAAATCAGAGATTTTCTTAATTTTTAGTATTGATTAAGGAAAATATAATAATTTTAAGAATTATAACAAGTATACAAAATCATAGATTTTTTTTTAATTTGTAGTGTTTATTAAAATTTTTTTAATAATGTTAAGAATTTAAAAAATTATGTGAATTCAAAAATTTTCATATTGTTGAAGTATTTTTTTAATAATTTAAGCAATTAGAGCATCGCAACTATTAATTTACAAACTTTTGTTTGATCGTGAAGAAAATTATAATAATTATATGAAATCAATAATTTTTCTATTTTTTTGTTTATTTATAAAATTTTAAAAATTCTAATAATTATATTAAGAAAATTATAATAATTTTAAGAATTCTAATAATTAAAATTATAATAATTTTAAATATTTTAATAATTATACGAAATCATATATTTTTCTAATTTTAAGTGCATATTAAGAAAATTATAATAATTTGAAGACTTCAAAAAATTATGCAAATTTAGAGACTCTTATGTTATTGAAGTATTTATTTAATAATTTAAGCGATTAAGGCATCGCGAGTATCAATCCGCTAAAATAATTTTAAGAATTTTAATAAGTATAAAAAATGAGAGATTTTTCTAATTTTTAGTGTTTATTAAGAAAATTTTAATAAGTATACGAAATCAAATATTTTTTAAAAAAAAATTTACTACTTTTTTAAGAATTTAGTTGATTATAGAATCACGAGTAGCAATTTGATATAATTATTGCCGATCTCAAAGAAAATTATAATAGTTATACGAAATCAGAATTTTTTAAAATTTTTAGTGTTGATAAAGAAAATTCTAATAATTATACAAAATCAAAGAAAATTCTAATAAACTTTATTTTTTTGATGAAGTTAGTCGATTAACGCATCGCGAATATAAATCTGATAAAATTTTTAGAATTTTAAGAGTTCAAAAAATTATACGAATTCGAAGTTTTCATATTTTTAAATTATTTTTCTAATAATTTAAGCAATTTACAATAAAATTTTGTCCAATTGTGAAAAATCATAATAGGTATAGAAAATTAGCTATTTTCTTAATTCTAAGTATATTAACAATTATAATAATTTTAAGGATTATAATAAGTATATGAAATCAAATTTTTTTTTCTAATTTTTAGTATTTATTAAGAAAATTTTAATAATGTTAAGAATTCAAAAAATTATATGAACTCAAACATTTTCATATTCTTAAAGTGTTTTTTTAATAATTTAAGTGATTGGGGTAATCACAAGTCTCAATATGATATAATTTATTTTAATCGTGAAAAAAATTATAATAATTATACGAAATTAGAGATTTTTGCAATTTCCTTATTTATTAAAAAATTATAATAAATTTAAGAATTATAGTAATTATATTAAGAAAATTATAATAATTTTAAGAAATCTATTAATTATACTAAATTATAGATTTTTCTAATTTTAAGTGTATATTAAGAAAATTCTAATAATTTTAAGATTTTAAAAAATTATATGAATTTGTGAATATCAATCCGATAAAATAATTTTAAGAATTCTAATAAGTATACGAAAGCATAGATTTTTCTAAATTTTAGTATTTATTAAAAAAATAATAATTTTAAGAATTCTAATAATTATACAAAATCAAATATTTTTCTAAATTTTAGTATTTTTTAAAAATTTAGCAAGTATGGCATCACGAGTATAAGTTTCATAGAGTTATTGTTTGATCTCAAAGAAATTTATAATAATTATACGAAATCGAAGATTTTATAATTTTTAGTATTTTTAAGAAAATTTAATAATTTTAAAAATTTGAATAAGTATACAAAATTGAAGAAAATTCTAATCTTTAGTAATTTTAAAGATTTTAGTTGATTAGAATATCAAGAGTAGCAATCCAATAAAATTATTATCCAGTATTGAAGAAAATTATAATAATTATATGAAAATAATGACTTTTCTAATTTTTAAAGAAAATTCTAATATAATAATGATATGATATCAAATATTTTTCTAATTTTTAGTATTTTTTAAAAAGTTAGTTGATTAGAAAAATCGTAAGATACAATTTGATATAATTATTGTTTTATCACAAAAAAATTATAATAATTATATGAAATTGAAAATTTTTCTAATTTTTTTGTTTATTAAGAGAATTCTACTAAGTATACAAAATAGGAGATTTTTTTAATTTTAGTGTTTATTAAGCAAATTCTAATAATTTTAAGAAATATAATTATAATAAGTATATAAAATCGAAGATTTTTCTAATTTTTAGTGTTTTTAATAATTTAATCAATTTTATATACTTTATTATAAGATTTATTTTGATTTCGTGCTTTTTAGTGTTTTTAATAATGATTTATTACAAAATCGATTTTCGATTTTGTAAATAATATCTATTCAACCTTAATTTTATTAATTTTCTTTATATATTGGTGTTCAATTTTCATGATAGATGAAATGAGTTTTGAAAGTCTTTCTTTTTTTAAAAAAACAAATGATGATTGCATGTTTTAATAATCTCATCCTTTGAATTAAATGACTTGTATATATTTTTACCATACCAATTGTTTTAGGTATATATGCATGTCATGAATTGTAAATTTCATGTTCAATACCTTCAAACATAAAATAAAATTTTTCTCCTTTTATTTTCTTGTTATTGATGACCATTCATTTTAATGATAATAAGATATATAATATGAAAGAAAATAAAAGTTTATTCAAGAAATTATTATGTTTATGGATAGTATATTTGCATGAAGAGAGAATAAAATGAATAAAAGTGAGTATGAGATATGAATACTTTTTAGGAAGAAAACATAAGTTGATATATTAGTTAAAAGATAATTCATAGTATAGATGAGAGTACAAAAGTTTTAAATGCAATAAATGATATGTGTGGAGAATTATAAATTTAAATTAAATTGCAATAAATAATTTATACAAGGAATCACAAATTCAAATTTTAAATTAAGTAAAAAATTTCAACAATATTATTAATGCATATAAAATTTTATGCTAAAATTAGATATTTATTCCTGCTGATCGAACAAACTTGATCCTCTAACACTACTCTTAATAATATTAAAATATGATATTATTATAAGTTGAATGTAATTGGAGCCAAGCTAGTAATAAATAATTTGCTGCAAAAGAAAAGGACAATAAATAAGTATTTCCAAATGGAAAGCTACATGTTATTTTTTCTTTTCCAAAAAGAATCGAAAGCAATATTTATTTAACGGACAAAAAGTAGCAAAGAAAAAGCACTAATCGTACTAGTAAATTAAATATCCACGTGCACACTTCACCCGAAAACTTATATAAATATCGACGAAAATCCGTTCACCGTCCTTTTCTTTCTACTGCTCCACTCCATTCCTCCACTTCCCACAGATCAACACACAACACATCGATGTCGACCGTCATTATTGAGCCTCTCCTCCGCTATTCCCGGACGGAAACACCTTTATCGCGCTGCAGACCGAAGATCCTCAACCCCTCCTATTTGAATTTCTCTCCACCAAACCTCATCTCCCATGCTGGCGCCACCAGCTGCAACTTCATACCTGGTCGTTGGGCCCACTTCACAATCCACGCTATCTCCTCCAGTGACACCGCTCTTGTCGATACTTTTGAATCCGTCGATATGCTCCTCTTCAAGGAGACGTTCCCGCTCTCCCGAAATGAAATGGTTTCCACTTCCCTACTTTCCTTATACGTATTCGTGCCATTTTGCTTATTACATATACGTTTACGTATACGTATGGGCTCTGTATTTGTTTTTTATAGTCGCTTTTTTTTTTTTTCTTAAAAAAAGAAGGCTAATGTGGTTTTTGATATTACGCGTGGTTTGTGGAATCGAAAATTTGATTTTTTTTTTTCTGTTTGATCGCGGGGAAATTGAAAAACATAGGAAGTATGGATTGGAGTTTCCATTACTTGTACTTGTAGGAAGCAACTGAATGTAATAGGCTGATTGGATTAGTTCTTAAAGCGTCATTATGTGGTATGGTAGAAATGATAATGTTCATTTGATTTGGTTTTCGTTTGTTTGACTTGGAATGGTAGGTTGGGGGAAAGATTTTCATAAGATTGGGTAAGGAGAAGGATCAACGGTGTTGGCAGCTTAGTGTAGGGTGTAGTCTTCCGGGAAAATGGATTCTTCATTGGGGAGTTTCTTATGTGGATGATGTTGGCAGGTTCAGTTTGCTTCCATATTCATAGTCCCTTGGTTGTGTTTTTACTTTTATTTTGTTTTTGATGATGATGATTTTTTTTTGGCTTTATGTTATATGTAAGATGTTATTTTGGTGATGTGATTTTTCAAATATTGCAGTGAATGGGATCAACCTCCTAAGAAAATGAGACCTCCTGGTTCTGTTCTTATAAAGGTAAGAATCGTTGGGGGCTTCTAGTATGCAAACATTGAACCTGCTTTTACATTTCAAGCACCAGCATTATTTGTAAATATATTTTCAGGATTATGCTATAGAGACACCATTAAAGAAATCCTCAGAAGGAGATATGTTTCATGAAGTGAAGATTGATTTAGATCCCAAAAGTTCAATTGCTGCCATAAATTTCGTTTTGAAGGTTTTGATCTCCAACATTTAGCACTTGATATTGCTAGTTTTTTTTGTTATATATATATATGTGTGTGTGTGTGTGTGCGTGCGCGCACGCGCTCGTGTGCATGCATCTTCACTGAATGTCTGTTGCCTTCCGATTTTGTTGTCATTATAATGTCACAGGATGAAGAAACTGGAGCTTGGTATCAGCATAGAGGAAGAGATTTTAGGGTGCCTCTTCTGGACTACCTTGTCAATGAAGCCAATGTTATTGGAACTAAGAGAGGCTTCAGTATATGGCCAGGTTGTAGAAATCAATACTTGTTGTAGTTCATATCTCTCTGAACTTTTTTCTTGTCCTGAGTTTAATACTATGAGTCTGTTTATGAGAATCTATATTTGCTATGCCCTGAACGTAATCTTTTTTGTAACACAGTTCAGAGAGGATATCCCTAATCACATATATTACTTTGATGGGACCATATACATTTGTGGGGCCATTAAGTTGTTAAAAAGAGGCATATTCTGAATAAACTAGTAACTAAATGTGAATATAATCAATGGAAAACTAGGAATTGACAGATGCTGTCTGTGGCCTAAAACTTGAAATTGGATTCTTTAGCCTTATGGTTTCTTTCCCATTGTTTATTTTCTTTTTCATGATATTTGCTATCTTGCATACTTCTTATGATTAATGGTTAATTTTTATTCTTTCTTTTCTGTTATTTGTTTACTTTTACATGAGATTTGCTATCTTGCATGCTTCTTATGGTTAATGTTTAATCTGTTGAAATTTGAAATATACTTTTTTTTCCCTGGGATCTTCTCTATTGAAATTTGAAATGTTGCTACAATTACAAATGATTGTAGAAAAACTGAATCAGATGGCCTAATTTTGGCTAAGTTGTAGGTATAATTCTTGGTTACTATTTTGGGTTGATGAAAAGATGGGTCACAACTAGGTGGTTTATTATTTCTGTCTGTTTCCTAGTTGATGGACACAACCCTTGTTGGTCTAGAGGGAATGAGGAGGCTGTCTCCTTATACCTATAGTTATCCCTCTCTTCTTCATTTTATATTTCACATAAACTGACAGCTTCTTGTTGTTCTCCTCGAATTTTAGGGGCTTTTCTTTCCAACATGCTTCTTAAAGTAGAAACATTGCGTTCTAAAGATCAAGATAGCAGTGCCAAATTCAAAGATGCTAAAGAAGAAAATAAGCAGCTACAAGGGTTCTATGAAGAGGAACCTATTGCTAAAGAAATTACTATTCAAAATTCTGCCACTATTTCAGTTACCAAGTGCCCTAAGACAGCTAAGAATCTTCTTTACTTAGAAACTGATCTACCTGGAGAGGTTGTTGTTCACTGGGGCGTTTGCAGAGATGATGCTAGAAATTGGGAAATTCCTGCTACCCCACATCCACCAGAAACAACTGTATTCAAGAACAAGGCTTTGCGAACTCTGTTACAGGTATATAACTTTAAATAATGGGTTTAATATAATTTCTGGATTTCCATTAATGTTATTCTTGCTGGTTAAATATTTTACTAATTACTGTGTTTTTAATTCTTTTGAAAAATGTATGTATGCTTCTTTGGATACCATCATTTTCTAATCTAGTTAAAGATGTTACATAGCTGTTTCACTTCTGAAATTCTCTTATTCCAGGAAAAGAAAAATAATTACTCTGTAATTATGCATACAACTGTAAAATCTAATTCAAATGTTGCTTCACTAGTTTCCATTAATTTTCTTAAAAGTGAAAGTAGTTAGGTTAGGCATTCACTAAGGATATTGGCCCAATGGTCCTCTCTTCCATGAAGCTTAGATTGTGATCTAAATCTGCGGAGGATGTGGTGTTGAAAAGGATATTTCTCTGAACAACCACAAATAAATCAAAAAAGCAAAACTACTTGTTGTAAACAAAAACTACTTGTCTTTCAGCTTGCGTCTTTCTTTTTACTTATGTGCTCTCTTGGATGCTTCAAACTTTGTGCCTTAACTGTGCTATTCTAAAACAGGTCTTTCTTGTTTTATTTTTTTTCTCATTTATGGATGTCTTCCTCTCTGCAGCCAAAAGATGGTGGAAATGGATGTTCAGGATTATTTACATTGGATGAAGAATTTGTTGGCTTTCTTTTTGTTCTCAAGTTAAATGAGAGCACTTGGTTGAAATTTAACGGGAATGACTTCTACATCCCCCTCTCAAGTTCAAGCAGCTTGGTTGCTCGAGCTGGACAGGGACAATCTGAAGGTGCTTTAGATGCTGGAAAGACTGGGGAAGCAAATGACGAAGTTCATCATACTGCATATACTGGTGGGATAATTAATGAAATAAGGAACTTAGTAAAAGGCATTTCCAATGAGAAGAGTCGGCGTGCAAAAAAAAAAAAAGCACGAGAAAGCATTCTTCAAGAAATTGAGAAATTGGCTGCTGAAGCCTATAGTATCTTCAGAAGCTCCATTCCTACTTTTACAGAGGAAGATGTTTCAGAATCTAAGGCCCAAAAGGCTCCTGCTAAAATTTTCCCTGGAACAGGCACAGGATATGAAACATTACTCCAAGGCTTTAACTGGGAATCTCATAAATCTGGAAGATGGTACGTAGAACTCAAAGAAAAAGCTGCAGAAATATCTTCACTTGGATTTTCTGTGATTTGGTTGCCCCCACCAACTGAATCTGTGTCACCTGAAGGGTACATGCCGAAGGATTTATATAATTTGAATTCCAGGTACTCGCTATAAAATTTATATATATTACATAATCAGTCTTCATTTAAATGTTTTTGGTAGCTTTGATTAGCTCATTGCAAATAATCCAAGCGAAGCTGATTAAATAATATCTTTATAATTGTTTTAGAACTCTTTTCATCCTAAAATAACGAATAGCTTTTGAGGAAACATTATGTGTTTTATAGGTTTATACTTGTTGAGCTCCTTATTCAGTACTTGGCAAGAAACATCTTATTTTTGTCCGTTAAATCTTATTGTTTATCATTTCCTGGAATTGTGGTAGGCTTCTTTGAAGAAATTGCTGATGTACTCTTTCTTTTTCCATATGAATCATAATGTGTATTTCCTTCAACTGTTGAATACCAACTTAACATCTGGGGCATATGTATATGTATCAGATATGGAAATATTGATGAGCTCAAGCATCTTGTGAACAGTTTTCATAAAGTGGGTCTTAAAGTTCTTGGAGATACTGTTTTGAATCATCGCTGTGCGCACTATCAGAATCAGAATGGTATATGGAATATATTTGGGGGTCGCTTAAATTGGGATGACCGAGCCATTGTTGCAGATGATCCACATTTCCAGGTAACTGAATCTTTGATTTGAAAGTATGACATTTATTTGTTTTCCTAAGCTCGAGTCTTATTTGATTTTAAGGGACTTATTTTCAAAGAAGTAACTTCCTAGGAAGTGGTATTTCTTAGGAAGTTATTAACAGGGAAGTTAGATTTAGTGTTTGGTTTCTGTATATATTTTTTTTTCTTGGAAAGTATATACACATCATGTTTAATTCATTTACCAACTTTTAGAAAAACACCGTCTTAACCCTAGTCTATTAACATAAATAAATTAATCCCGCTAAAAAAATTTATTTAAGTGAAATGATTGTAAAATAAATTTAGAAAATGTCTATCTAGTTTTCTAAGAAAGTTGTAGTTATTGACCCACCTCCTTAGTAATATACTTTTTGTACATCGAGAAAGTGTTGTTGTCAACAGGAAGTGCAAGTTCTTTTTTTATTGCAAACTTCCTTGCAACCAAACATAAAGAAAAATCACACTTCCCGGGATTGGAATTCCTTAGCTAATCCCTTCAAAACAAACAAGGTCTTAGAATCAAGTAGCTTGAGGGATATTACACGCCATTATGTTGGGGAATGAAAAAAATTACTCGTTGCTTATGTTTGTGAATAGTGGCCCTTGGTGCCTTTCAATTTAATTGTGTTACTTGCCATGGAAAAAAAGAAAAGGAACATAGTAATAAATCAGTGTAGTTATATAAGACAGATAAATCCTTGTATATGTGATTATTAATGCTTAAATAGGTAAAGAATTGGAAGGATCCCAAAAGATAATATTTGATTCTGAGAGTGATGTACAACATGAATTATCCTGAGTCATCTTTGGTCTTCCAAAACCCCCTTTTGGGAACAAAAGAAATGCATAAAGAGACTCATAAAATGGTCATTGGTGTTTTGATGCCAACCTCTAGTTACATGAACTCTGTAGAAAAATATTATGAAACGAAACTACATTGGATAGTTTTTTGTTATTTTAGATTTCTAATGTATTTAATCATAGACAGTTATTTAGTCGTGATAGGAAGTTAGTTAGTGGTGGGCAAGACATTGTTAGAATTGCTAACAGTTATTCTTAGTGCTTTGTATTTAAGAAGTAGGAGAATAAGGAGAGTAAGTCGAGTGAAATTCTCTTCGAGATTGTGTTGTCAAAAATCATTGGGTTCTCTCTAATGAGCCCTAAAAATTTCTGATTATTGGGATTTCTCCATTAACAAGACCATTATTTTCTTTAATATTCAATCAAATCACCTTGTAACGAGATTGACATTCTGGGACCATAACATTTTGGTATCAGAACCTGGAGTTGTAGGAAGAGATAGCTTGGAGCTACAGCCTCAGATTTCTGCTTCTAATCATGGGTGCAGATGCAGATATAGAGGACTATGGGTTTGAGTACTCGGCGAGGAACTCTAGGAATAAGACATTGATACTGAACCAATATACAACTCCAAAAATTTCGTTGAAATAAGGAGCACTTGCAGGTTTTGCTGAAGTTGTTAGCATGTAATCATTATACTATAGAAAGCAAAGTAGTGGTTGGCTGAACCTTATCTCAGCTCCTCTGTTTGCACTTGGGAACAAGTACTTTTTTCAAAGGGTGGGTGATATTAACTACTATTGTTAGTTTTCAGTTATTTTAAATTTTTATATGTATTTAATTGTGGGTAGTTACTGGTAGTGAGTTGCTTAATGTGGGAAGTTAATGGTAGCAAGTGTTCTTAGTTTTGTGTTTAAGAATTAAGAGATTAGCGAGAGGAAGTCAAGTGAAATTATCTTCTACATTGTGCTGTTGAGCGATTGTTGGGTTCTCTCTAATGAACAAAGTCAAGGGATATCCTCTTGCAGATTGTATTTTTAAGAGACCCTTGTGTTCTCTTTGATGAACCATTAAAATTCCTCGGAGATTGTTGGGATCTCTTCTTTAAGGAGCCCATTCTTTTCTTTATTATTCAATCAAATAGCTCAGTAACTGTATCCAAATTCTGCGAACATTCAGCAAAACAATTGGAACAATCTGGTCTAAAAAATAATGGCGAGATTTTGGCTGCCTAGTAATTTGGTTGTCAAATGTGGATGTGGCATGGCTGTATCACTGAAAACTTGTTTTATGCTAAGGCTATGTTTGGGAGGGGGGAGAAAATGGGATGAAATAAATTTATTGGCCTATGTCGTATTTTCCTCCTTTTTTCTCCCCTCTTCCAAGCAGAGCTCAAATGTTTCACACAAATATGTAGTGACCTTGTTGCCTTCAGGAGGCTTTTTTTTTTTCCCGTGAATCTGAATTTTTTGTGGATATGCAAGCTTATGCTGATATTTTAGGATGTAGTTATTCTGTTGTTTTTGTCATGCAGGGTAGGGGCAACAAGAGTAGTGGGGACAATTTTCATGCTGCTCCAAACATTGATCATTCACAGGATTTTGTGAGGAAAGATCTCAAAGAATGGTTGTGCTGGCTAAGGTTATCTTCTTCCCTTCTTATCATCTGTGAAGGCAAAACCTTTTTATGTTTAATCGGAAACAAAAACTGAACTTACATTAAGAATTATTTTCCAATTTATCAATGCAGTCTTAGACTCTAATATTATTTATTGTGCAGGAAGGTGAAAAGCATGGGTGCTATCAAAAGATAATCATTTATTTATGTGTTTTCTGTGTGATAGATGCATGATAAATTTCTCCATACACAACTGAAGTAATACTTTATCGCATAGTTCGAAATGTCATGTGTTTTTGGATTGTCATGTGTTTGCTATACTCAAATTATCATTGGTGGTTCATGGAATGTTTATACAGACTTATCAGTAGAACTTTGTTGACCCTGGATTTCATTACTGTGGCAATCCTATTCGCTCCAGATATATATGTTGACACACCATGCATTAACTTTTTGCTAAATTGCCCTTGTGTCATATCGAAGTATGACCGCTCATTTTCCTCGCCACATCTAATATGCAGAGAAGAAATTGGATATGATGGTTGGAGGCTTGATTTTGTTAGAGGATTTTGGGGTGGTTATGTCCAGGACTATATAGATGCAACTGAACCTTATTTTGCTGTTGGTGAGTACTGGGATTCCCTCAGTTACACATATGGTGAAATGGATCACAATCAAGATGCTCATCGACAGAGAATTATTGACTGGATAAATGCAACCAATGGAACTGCTGGTGCATTTGATGTCACTACAAAAGGGATTCTTCATTCAGTAAGTGCTTGCCTAAATCATAGTGCTGAAGTTAGGTAGGTATACATTTTAAAACTACTGAAGAAAGGTGCATGCCTATTACAACATACAAAGCAAGTTAAAAAGCGATTAACTAGAGTCCAGAAACTGTGTTTGGACATTATGTAGCCATAATCTTTTTTTTGTGTTGTATTGTTGAAAATGGAATTGATAATTTGGTTGACTTTTTTTTTTTTTTTTACAATTTTAATTTCTACTTCTCTGTAATTGTTGTAAGTAACATGCTGCAGAAAATGATTACAGCATTGTAACTGATACTTGTACCTATGCCTCAAATATTTTTGCCTTTCTGGGAAAGGAAAATAGCTTACTTGTGTAGTGATAATAAAGACTATCATGCTGAATTAGAGAGGAAGTTTGGCTTCCACACTTCTGATGAAAACCTGATTAAGATAAAAATTCACTGCTTCTACAGGAGGGTGAAAGTGGACTGGATGGTATGATAATGTCTAACATGGACCTAATAGGACCAGAAAATGAGTAGGTTCCAGAAATAACCTGATAGTGCGACATTCGATAAATGTTTAGCCCTCAACCAAGCTGAAGAAAAAAATTATCTGTCTATCTGTCCTTGGATTTAGTTTTATTTGACTTTTGTTGTCATTGCCTTGGTGATATGTTGTAGGACAGAATGGCAAAAATTGTGGACCTATATGGATGTTGTGGAGGAAAAGCACATAGATAGTTTGTAATTGATGTTTCATTGAGTTGCTGACTATTGCCAAAAAACTGGGTCAACTGCCCTGTGCCATTAATGATTGTCTGAAATCTAAAGATCATGTTCAACCATGAAATGCCGTGAGATAAAGTGGGAGAAGAGAAAGTTTTTGTTCTCATTGTTGTACTGTTTGCTGTTGACCTAACTTGATCTTTTCTAATTAACTTTCTCTGTATTATTTATCTGTAAAAACTTTTATCCTGGAATATATTTTATTTCATGTAGGCACTTGACAGGTGTGAGTATTGGCGGTTATCAGATCAGGAGGGAAAGCCTCCTGGAGTCATGGGTTGGTGGCCATCTCGTGCTGTTACTTTCATAGAGAATCATGACACTGGTTCTACTCAGGTTTAACATTCTTTAACCTTTTATTTTCCACTGTGTCTAGCATTCTGGTTTAAAAGAATTAATGAGACTACTGTATTGTAACTGTGGATTTAAATCGTGGTCGCAGTCATGATTGCATTGCGGTCACATGTAATCATACTGGGGCTGTCGCAGCCATAACGTAATGACAATGGCAAACCGTTGCATAATTTTTACTGGAAAAATTGCAACATATTGCAAACTAAGAAATATTTCCATAGTTCACTAAAACTATGACTTACAAATAACTAATAAGCATAAATTTTGTTTTTAAATTTTTTTGAGTTAATCTATGAAAAATTGTTGAAAGATAAGCTAATTGGATTTTGGTTTGACATAAATGAAATGAAAGAAGAAGAAATAAAAGAGCAGAAGAAGAAAAGAAATGAAAAAAAAAAGAATATGCTCCATTATGTAACTGTTACATAATGGTCGTTATCTTTACCATAATGGTCGTTATCTTTACATAACAGCCATTATAGGCTATGGAAATTTTTTTGCCGTTAACAGAGGGCAAAAATACCATTATATGACAGCTGTTATGTTACGTGCTGGCATTATTTAATTTCATGATTGTAATGCCTGAAGTTATGCATTAATATTCTTCTCTCTGGGTTCTGGGATATTGTGTGGTTTATTTTTGTTCAAGGCAATAACTACAATAATTAGTTTCAGCATATCTTTTCTCTTTTTATCTTTAGAAGCATAACTCTGAAGTTTCTGTCATTTTCAATGTCAGCTCCAAATGGTTTAGTCATTAGAACTTTAATGATTTTTGTTCTTGTTTATTGAAATAAGAACTTGTAGTTAATACATATTAGAAAGTATACAAAGAGAACATGTGGGGGAAAAATATTATGACAAACATTAAAAAAAAAATATATATGTAGTGAAGTATACCTTAAAATTTGAGAATTTCCATCACATTAAAAAGGAAAATAGACTTGGTTTGATGATATAAAGATGCTGTCTAGGACTCTGCTTTGGCGGAACTGTTTCTGAGTATTAGTATTCTATCAAGAAGAGGGGGAGAGAGAGAGAGAGAGAGAGAGAGAGAGAAAAGCATTTTATTGGGTGTTGCTGTCACAGTAGGCTATTTGAAACAATCTTGTCGCTAATTTGTGTTCTTTCTTCCTGAAGGGTCATTGGAGATTTCCTGGTGGAAAGGAAATGCAAGGGTATGCTTACATCTTGACTCATCCAGGAACCCCAACTGTGTTCTATGACCACTTCTTCTCTCATTATCAGCCTGAAATTGCATCTCTTATCTCTCTCAGAAACCGGAAAAAAATCCACTGTCAGAGTTCAGTAAGTAGTATCGGATCAAATCTACCTTTTCTTGCATCATGTTATTGTAGTTGTGTGGACAATGATACAATATATTTCACTCTGCTTTGATAGATAAATCTTGTGTAAGTGTTACATTAATCACAGGTTTTAAATCTATCATAGTGCAAAAAAAGTAGAGAAAAATAATGGAAAATACAATTTTAAGCACTGCATTTTTCACTGCTTTTGAGTGAACATGATATTCAAAGTTTTGCCAATGTGATCCTGCGTGTTTGATACCAATATATTACTTCATCTTAATTCACAAAATTTGCTGCATATTTTTGTTTTTTCCTTATTATTTTGCTCATTAGTTAAATTACACATATTTTTTGTGATTCCCTTTGCTTAGAAGCATAAGCTAATCTTCTTTTATAATGAAAAGTCCCCAGCTGATCGAAGAAAAAAAACAAATCTGTTAATGGGAAGACAGAAAAGATGAATAGTGATTTAGTGAAGCATCAAAATATTTATTGCACTTGTTTGCTTGTGTAAGGTTAAAATTACCAAGGCGGAGAGGGATGTGTATGCAGCCATCATTGCTGAGGAAGTGGCAATGAAAATTGGACCAGGGCATTACGAGCCCCCAATCAGGCCTCAAACCTGGTCTGTAGCCGCAGAGGGAAGCAGATACAAGGTTTGGGAAGCATCTTAGTGCAACATCAGTTCATTTACCATGTGGAATTGTATATAAATTAAAAGCGTACACTGTTAAGTACTCACTTATCTATAGCAAGTGAAGGACATCAGAGCAGGATTGTCTACCTATAGGAAATGTAGTAGTGTTGACCCTCCAATATAAGTTGCTGAATCCATTCTTAACCTGCATCCGGTGGTTAAGAGAGTGGCTTGACTGAGGAAAGGGCTGCACCAAGGACAAGGGAAACAGGCATCATTACAAGGTATATATTCATTTGTAACACATCGGTGAAACATTTTGCATTGTTGTAACATTGTCCAAAAAAGCTGTCACAGGGTGACATTGTACCTTGAATTTTGGTCCTGCGTAACTGCATGATAAATCATTGATCCGCAAAGATGCTCTGTTATTTGTTGCGATTGAAATAATGAAGTAAATTATCTGTTCCCAATCCGTGTAACAGAGATTTATGGGAAATTGATCCAACTATGGTTATAAACAGCATCGACTGAGATATATGGTTATGTTTGCGCTGCACAAATGCCTTTATCTATACTGTGGGTAGGACAGTGCAATAAAGAGGGATGTGGTAAGGCAGAAAGAGAGTCGATCTGTGTAGTTAATCAATGTCAATTGCATGGCTGTTTATCAAAGGGAAGAAAATTAAAGAGTTGCTTGGCTGGACTAACCCATGCAATGCAAGGGCTGAGAGGAAGATGACCAACCAAAGGAAAGGGAAGTTTCGACCGTAAATTGTGAACGTGCAGTGATTCAGTAAAAAGGTTCATCTAAAGGCTAGTGCTTTGTCAGTCAAGATAGTGTTGCCAGTTTTTTAGTTTTCCCCATTGCATCATAAAAAGGGAACCATATTCAAGAGCACATATGCATGATCTCTCAAACCTTTCGTGTAAACACTAAATTAATTTGAATTCTATGAAAACTATCTTTTTAGTCAAATTGTTCGAATGATACTCTACTTTCTCTTGCTTTCTTTTTGGGATGAACTTTTCTTTTTCCATTTTTTTCTTTTTTTTTTGTTTTTTTGTTTTTTTTTTTGGGGGGGGAATGAATTTTTCTCTAATTGATTAAAAATGAAGTTATTCTTTCTTACGTTCAGTTCTGTTTTGTTTTGAAGGAAATTGATTAACAAAGTGTAATTTTTATCTTTTTTTTTTTTTTTTATTTGAGAAAAAAGCCAAAAATGCATTAACTTTGGATCAAAAGAACATCAGATGCATAAGCATCCATGACATACATAGAAATAGTATTGAGCCATAGTGATTGTATTGTGGATGACCTGGCAAACTTTGCTAGCGCGTGTACCACCTGATTTCCCTCCCTCCTAACATGATATAATTGAACATGCTCAGGAAAAAAAGACTGAATATCTCGCAAAATAAAATTATATGGCGTAGGCCCTTTAACTGTTTGATCTAAAGCCAAATTATCCACCTTAATCACATCCACCCTCCATGCAAATTGCATGGTTCAATGTAGTGCATCCCGTAGCGCTACACCTTCCATACACTCAACTCTTGCAAAGTCATGCAATGGAGCGAACATAGCAACCTCGATCTCTCCTCCATGCCCAAAAATCACTGCTCCAACCGCGACCTGTCATTTGCTGAGTCCATAGCAACATCCACATTCATCTTTAATAAACCAAGACCAAGGCTTTGCCAAACCTTTTCCACTTGAACACCATTAGAGCCCCAGCTAAATTCCAATCCCGCAATCTTGCTGCCCGATACTTCCTAATACTGGCATACGGAGGAAACAACATTGTGAACAATTATTCTTAGTGGACAATTCTCATTATTCCACACCTTACGGTTCTGGCTCTACCAGATAGCGTCAATTAAAACTATAAAAAGTGTCATATCCGTACTATTCACTTTGCAAAACACCTCTTGAAACCACTCCTCACTTGTGACACCCACCCCACTCTGAATAGTATGAAACATAGATGAAGCACCGCAGCAAGCGTTGCTAAAAGTACATGATTTGAATAAATGCATCTCGGTTTCATCCTCCAAACGACACAATGGGCACTGTGGATTGGTATCCACATGTATGGAGAGCAGATTAACTCTAGTAGGAAGATACCCCGATACTGGCTTCCAGCTCCTGAATATTTGTCTTAAAGGCACCTTAAGAGACCATAACTCCTTCCAAAACTCAGTAGTAGAGGAACTCGATGGATGCGAAGCGCTACATTCATCCATTGCTAACCAATATCTGGATCTAATGGTGTATATGTCATCTCTAGTATAAAACCAGCTCTGACAGTCCATAGTTTGGGTATGTGCAAGCGGGATTAGTCGGATGAGATCTGCATCTCTTGCCATAAAAGAAGATCGAATAAACTCTTCATGCTGCATACCATCATTAATCAAACTAGAAATAGTGGCGAGGTCAAAAGACTCTAGTCTAGGTGTCACTACACGAAATGAAGTCGATATAGGTAACCACTGGTGATCCCAAATAGAAATCCTCCTCCCATCCCCTACACACCAAATCAGACCTCGTTGTACCAATGGTAGGGCAACACATATGCTTCTCCAATAATAGCTAGGAGATCGAGCCTCATTCATACGAACTTGCAAAACACTAGAACTAGGATAATATCTAGATTTGATAACTCTAGCTGTCGGTGAACAAACGTTGGTGAGTAGGCGGCAACATTGTTTTGCTAGCATCACTATATTACACTCCTATAATCTCTTAAAACCCAATCCTCCTTTTCCTTTTATATTTACAGCTTTTCCTATGCCGCCCAATGAATTTTCCTACGCCGCCCAATGAATTTTCCTACTACCATCTCTCTCTCTCCCTACCAGAAGGAATTCATGAACTTTGGAAGCTCATTCATAATAGATTTTGGAATTTGGTAAACTATCATCATAAATGCTAGTAAAGCTTGAATAACTTCTTTGAGCATAATCTCCCTTCCACCAATAGATAAGGTCCTGCCTTTCCAAGATGAGAGTTTCCTCCTGACCCTATCTCGCAAATAACTAAAAGCAGAGCTCTTAGATTGGCCAATAATGGATGGTAGTCCTAAATAAGTTGTAGTGAAGGAATTAGACCCAATACCTAATTCTACAATATACTCATTCCAACGCCTTTGACACTAAGGAAGAAAAAAGTGTACTTGATTGGGCTGGATTTACCAACTGCCCTAAAGCTGCTTCATATAATCTCAGAATTCATTGCAATTCATTAGCTTCCTCTGGCTTAGCCTTAGAAAAGACCAAACCATCATCTGCAAAAAAGAGATGAGAAATGCTTGGGCCAGTGGGTGATAGTCGGATCCCGTGAATCATTCCCACCTCCTGAGCCTGAGCATTCCCGAAAGAGCCTCGACACAAAGAATAAATAAGTAGGGTGAGAGAGGTTCCCCTTAATGGACTCCACACTGAGGTGTAACTCTCCCAACCTTCACCTCATTAAGCAAAACAAAGTAAGTAATTGAAGTAACACACCGCATAATCAAATCAACCCAAGAATTTGCAAAATCGAATTTTGTAAGCACACACTGAATGAAATCCCATTCTAATCTGTCATAGGCTTTAGCCATATCTAATTTCATCTCAACCATATTGCTACACCCATGCAAATTAGTCTTCATGCATAGCCTCGACACCTAAAAGAATATTATCTATGATCAAATGGTCAGGCATAAATGCACTTTGCTGTTCAGACACCAGAGATGTGAGTATTCCATTCATCCGATTAACCAAGACCTTAGACACTAATTTATAAACCATGTTACATAAACTAATTGTGCGTAGATTAGTCAGTCAGACAGGATTATTGATTTTTTGAATGAGAACAAGATTGGTGTGATTAAATTCTGTTGGAAACATACAACATATCAAGGCATGCTCATGTGATATCCTGCCCAAAAATATTCCAAAAATTATGATAAAAAGAACATGTCAATCCGTCCGGGCTTGGAGCTTTAGAAGGATCCGTCTGCATTAACGTTTGCCTAGTTTCCTCTGGCAAGAAAGGCTAAAGTAACTCCAAATTATGTGAAGGGCTAACCCTCCTTGTCACACTTGTCAACATTAAAGGATCGATTTGAGTGCCGGCCGAAGAAAATAAATAGGGAAAATACTGCGTAGCTACTTGACTCATACCCTTCACATTAGTAACCCAATTGTCATCAACATCAAATAACCCTCGAAGCAAATTAATTCTTCTCCTCTACGAAGCCATCCGATGAAAAAAGCTACTATTTCTGTCTCATTCCCTGAGACGCTATACACGTGCCGTTTGTTTCCAGTATACCTCCTCCTTAGGGACAATTTTCATAATGGTGTAAAAAAAAAAAAAATTAGTGAATTAATGTGAATGAAAAAATATTTATAAAAATAGGTTGAATGAAAAAATATTTAAGTTTAAGGAGTGGTCAAACAGTGTCGTCCGCCAGTTTAACTGGCAGACGTCAGTTTAAACGGCTAAATTTTTTTTTTTAATTTTCTAAGCTTCGTCCGCCAGTATAACTGGCGGACGAAGCCTTAATTGCATGCAATTGGCATGCATGCCAATTGCATGCAAAATGCAATTGTTGGCCGGGTGGCCAACTTTTGTCCCACCGGCCAACAAATTAAAATTATTATTATTATATTATTATTATTATATATTTTAAAATATAAAATATTATAAAATAAAGTATTAAAATATTTTAATGTAAAATATAAAATATAAATACATTTAAAATTATTTAATTATTTCAATCATTATTATAAGAGATGAATAAATATTTTTTTAAAAAAAATTGAGCACATAATATTATTAAAAGTAATAGTGAATAAAATTATGAAAATTATTTTATAGAAGAATAATTTTATATGTACAAATTGGGGAACAAATGAATATTTTATTATTTCGATCTGTAATTTAACTAGTGAACGAAATAATATTTGTTATGCTTGAATTATTTCATTCACTATTTTAAGTGGTGAACGAAATAATTCAAGCATTTGTTCACCACTCAAAATAATGAACGAAACAATTTAAGCATAATAAATATTCTCTTGTTTGCCAACTAAATTACAGATTGAAATGATAAAATATTCATTCGTTC
Organism: Omphalea diandra; assembly: GCA_949677035.1. Classification (NCBI taxonomy): domain Eukaryota; kingdom Viridiplantae; phylum Streptophyta; class Magnoliopsida; order Malpighiales; family Euphorbiaceae; genus Omphalea; species Omphalea diandra. The sequence goes on along the minus strand of CATIWR010075443.1, from coordinate 151 downwards.
GCCAATTTATGCATATAAAATTATTCTTCTATGAAATAATTTTCATAATTTTATTCACTATTACTTTTAATAATATTATGTGCTCAACTTTTTTTAAAAAAATATTTATTCGTCTCTTATAATAATGGTTGAAATAATTAAATAATTTTAA
>CATIWR010075441.1:0-37264 GCA_949677035.1 Omphalea diandra | reverse complement strand
ATTTCATTGATAGAATTAAAATTCAATTGTCAAATAAATTCAAAATTCATAAGGTTTTATTTGAAATTTTAATGAGAATTAAATTAAATTCAATTTTATTGATAAAATTGAATTCAAGTGATATTATAATATAATTTACATATTTGAAATAATATGGAAGTGAAATTTTATTTGATATATTCGTCTTTTCATTTTACCCTTATTTGAAAAGGAGACATTTAAATCTATATAAGAGTACTTTTTATTTTTAATTGTGGGTCTCATTAACTAAAATAAACTATTGCAAAATCATTTTATTTTTTCAAAATTTATTTATTTATTAATTAAAGAATTGAATTTTATCGTTTAATCTTCAAACAAGAAAATTGGATTACACTTTAAAAAAAAATAGATAAATATAATTCAGATCAATTGATTTCTCACATTTTTAAAGTTTTCAAATAATGTAAATATTATATTTATTTGTACAATTTAAGTGTATGCAGACACAAACACACATGAAAATGAAGAGAAGAAGAAAATAAAGGATTAGAAAGTAAACTCTCTTATTTGAAAAATTGAGGAAAAATTGGGCATAGAAAACGGAAAAGAATTATCTTATTGATTGTTTACATTTGCTAAAATGCCATTTACTTTTTTCTCATAAAAACCTAATCTTAAAAATATAGAAGTGTTTGTTTGATTTAATATTTGTATAGTAACATTCAATAATTAAGTATTTAAAGCCAAAAATAAGCATGTGATAGATATTAATATTTTACATTTTAATTTAAAATTAGTATTTAGTACTTAAAAAATGTTAAGTCCAAGTTTATATAGGAATAGACTGATAAAAAAGAAATAAATAATTTATGCCCATAAGATTAGTAATCCAAGTATCCTTTGGAATTATTACCAGCTAATGATGCCTACATAAGAATAAGATTTTTATAATTGTGTGTCACAATTAAATCGTGATATATGAGCAGTACATGTGGAAAGTCAAAATTGCTTGGCTTGATAGTAGGCTGCTATTTGAAAGAAGTATATCGTAATGAATGTGGCCAAGTGTGGTTGTGTAAATTAAAAAAATTATGAAATTGATTTGTGAGTGTAATTGAGTTAAAAAGGTTTCTGAGTGTAAGATCTAAAATAAGTGACTATATTTGAATTTTTCTTAAAGAAATTATTTTGTAGAATAAGTTTATGTTGAATCCCATTAAAATTATTTGTGTTTAATTTTATAATGTCGAAGTTTATGAGTATGACATGATGAAAGTTTGAGAAGGAGTTATTCTATGGACTATACAATTTTGACCTATAGCACAACATTATTTAGGATATCTTTGTACAATAAAAAAAATATTTAAAATATTGACGAAAAATGATGATTAAGAGAAATTTTAATAAAAGGCAATTAATACAATTCATTTGACTTTATCTTCAAATGTGAAATATCATGTGTGTGAATGAAACCAATTTATTAGTATGTGAAGAAAATTAGAAGAATTTTATATGTCAAATTCACAAATCAATTGTATTTGAAGAAAAAATATTACTAATTGAACATAAATGAAGGTGCATATATTAGAGATAATCTTAACATATTCAATAACTTAATTACCTGATTGGCTAACTTAAATGTGAAGATTGAAGATAAAAGCTTATTGTTTTTGCATTTTTTTCATCTTCTTATGAAGGCTTGATATAATGACATTAACAATAGAGGACGTTACTACAGTTATTTTAGAGTATGAGAAATTTAAGAGGCTATAATTAGTCCTAACAGAAGTATTTCACGTGAAAAGTAATATAGAGAAAAAATAATAATATTAGGCTTTAAACCACGGCTGAACAATTCAAAGAAAAAATACTACTATTGTTACGAGTGAGCTACATTTAATATATTTGTAAAAAGATGAAAGAGAGCTTACAAAGTCCAAACAATTTAAGAAACACTATAGAAAAAATGAAACTGTTACAATAGTAATTGAAAATGACAAAATAGCAATTATAAATGTGAAATCCTAAATACTAATATAGTTTATGCAACTAGTGGTTAATGGATTAGACTTGTCGATTTTTATATTTATTCAAATAAATATTTTAATTCATTTAAAAAAATAAGAAAAATTATAATGTTAACCAAAAGTTGAGAAGAATGAAATTGAAGGCATTGATATAGTGAATATTAAAATCGTAATAATAATGTGAATACTTTGGACGATGTAAAGTATTCTTGAATTTTTTTTAAAAAAAAATAATTTCTTTGGATAGATCAAATTCATTGAATTATAAATATTTTATTAGAGGTGGAACCACAAGAGTTAGCTACAATATTTTTATGATCATACTTGGATTGAAAATTTTGTATATATTCATTGATAGCATAATAATAGAAAATAAACATGTTAAATCAATTGATAAGATTTGCATTCAAGTGTTCGAATAAATAATAATTAAGCGAAAATTAACTTATACAGATATTGTAAAAGACTTGTTCTATATGATTTGTAGTTAGAGATTTGTTAGGTTTAAGTCCATATAAGAATAGAATTATAGAAAATAACATAAAAAAGGAAGAAAAGAATTTATGCCCAAACAAAATTAATAATCCAAGTATCATTTGAAGTTGTTACTGCCTAATGATGTTAAGATGCTTATATTGTAAGGTTATTGATCTTTATAATTGTGTGCCACAATCAAATTGTGAGGTGTGAGAAATAGAAGTGTGGAAAGTCAAAGTTTTTTGGTTTGGTGATGGCCTGCCATTGGAGAGGTATGGTGGTGTGAATTCACAGATTGTGTGATTAATTTATGGGTATACTTGAGTTAAAAGATTTGTGAGTATAAGATTTAAAAAAGTGATTGTATTTACATTTTCCTTAGTGAAATTATTTTGTGGAATGAATTTGTGCTGACTATATTAAAATTATTTATGTTTTTTTGACATCTATTTAACAATATTGTCATAACAAAAAATAATAATAATTGCACCCTAAATGCTAGTTGTTTAGCATTTGATTTTTTTAATCAATGTTAACCTTATATTTGTTGTTGTTGTTTAATATTATATCGATTTATATTTTATATCATAATATGTATAAATGAGCAATTAAAACATTGTTTATAAATTAAAAAATATATTGCAAAATTTTGTATAAGAAATAATTTAATTATGTAAAAATAATTATTTTTTATAATTATATGTGAACCAGGTACGATAAAAATACTAATAAAATAAAAAAAAAGTTATGTAATTATTTGTTAATATTTTAATTGTTACAATGAAATTATTAATTGTAAAAAATGAATATATTTTTATATAAAATATAAAAATAATTACCTTCTTTGATCATTTTATAATCTAATCACATCCTAAACTAGTAAATCACTAATATTTTATATTTATTAATTATTTACATTAATTAATTGCTACTGCTAAATTAAATATATCTTAAATTTAAAAATTTTCACTCTATTATTACACAAATTTGAGATGATAGCATGAAAAATACAAAATTTCCTAGTCTTCTTTTCCTAATCATTTTTCTTCTCAATATGGCAAATCTCTTTATATGAATCTGACTTTTTGTTTATGAGTTGGATTGATCTAATTTTTTAACTGTGTATATTTTTTTTTCTTGAGGAATAAGAATCTATTTATTTTTATATGATAAAACAATCCATTATAATTAAAAAAAAATAACAGGAAAAGCTCATTTTAAATGGAAATTATGTATTAAAAGCATACTTCTTCAATTATGGTTGACATTATTTTTTGCAATGAATGTCTAAATACTTATTTTTTTGATAAAAAATTTGAAACATAATTTTCACTTCTAAAATGAGATTTTCCGTGCGACATTTGAATTCTACATTCCAATTGGACAAAAAAAAAATACAAAAAATTGCAAAGAAATGCTAGCAAAAGTTGATTATCAATACTCTCTTCAATACTTTGTATTTGACCGGTTAATATCACATTTAATTTAAAATTTTAAAAAATTTATTTTTTATATTAGATAAGTTATTATAAAAAATAAAAAGAAAGTTTGTATTTGAACCCAAAAATAAAAAGAAAGTTTGCAATTTAATTAATTTAATAATAAATAAAATTTAAAAATATAATTAAAATAATTTTTAAAATAAAAATATATTTATAATAATAAAAAAATATCAAAATTAATAAACTAATCGAATTGATTATTAATATGATTTTTATTTAATTGATTCAACCGACCAATTTAGGTCAATTTTCAAACTCCCATTTAATTTCTTTTGCTATATTGTTTCATTTTCATGTTCATTTAATTGATCTTTTCTTAGTTTTTATTAAAGTTAATTATTATAAATTTTCTATGATTTATTTTAATTAAATAATTATATAACTGTTTCATATTTTACAGCCATTATGGATTTTGATTTTACAGCCAATATCTAGATCTAACCTCTTCAGCTTCAAGAAACCCAAGCCCCTAACTGGTTTTATTCCTTTTTTATTTATTTATTTTCAAATCTCAACAAGTTTCAGTTCATTCTCATACTCAGTCCTTTCTTATTTATTTATTTGTTTATTTATAAATATAAGAGTAAAAAGATTGCAGTTCCCTCCATGCAACCAAAAAATAATAATATATTTAATATGAACTCTTTATACAATTAAATAAATTTCTATAATCAAATCTTATTTTTAGTAGAAATCTATAATTATACCAAGTCAAATTCAAATAAAAATCCTTACGGATCATGAATCCTAAACTGAATAAGAACTCAAGATAAATATTAATAAATCTCTATTGATCCAACTGACTTTTTAAATCTCATAGAGTTTGGTTTTTTTTTTTTTTTTTTCATCACAACATAAAATGTATTTTATGTGTTCTTTTTAAATCATGAGTTTTGATTTCAATTATTAGCTGTAATGAAAGTGTGAAAATTTTAATGATTTAGAGAAAATAAATTACAAATACATTATTTATTTAAGAGCCCAAATACTCAATAATTCATTATAATAAAATTATAATCCACTGAATAATTTTTAAATTAAAATATAATATTTCTTTATTTTCATTGCATATATGATGTCGTGTGACAGCCATTTCATATATGACACAAAAAATATAAGAAGAAAAAATCTCATTGCTCAATGGCTTTAGGATGAAGTGAAGAACTTAGCCATCTTTTCATTCAATAAAATACTCAAGGTTTCTGTGATAATGCATCTTATAATAACAGGAACAAGAGACAAGGAAACATCTACTAAAATAAGGATTCTAATAGTAAACTACCAAAATTTATTGACTGACTTTTATTTTTATTTTTTTTGAGGAAATTTATTGACTGAATTTAGTAACAAAATTATTCTATCATTGATTAGCTATGAAATGAAAAATTATAAATAATATAAAAATTTGGTAACGGATTAAAGATAAAAATTTTAACAACGAAATAATTTTAGAATTTAACAATCAAAATACATTCACAAAATATTGTGCAAGTTATGTGCCATAATTTAAAAAAATTTTACCAATAAATTTCAATAATAATTTTTTTAAGTGATGGATAATGCAGCGCGGCACTAAATCTTTAATTTTAAAATAAAAAATTTAAATTTTTTTTGTGAAAATTTACTAATGAAATTTTCTAAGGATGAATTTAGTGAAAAAAAAACCAGTCATTAAATTTTTTAGCTCTAAAATGAAATTTGTAAATATTTTTCTGAAAATTATTAATAGAATTCAGTAACAAAAAATTTCATCCCTAAAAATTGGATCTCTTATCTTTAATTTTATTTTCTTTACCTTTTTTCTTCATTATTTTTCTTTTTTTTTCTTCGTTCCTTTCTCCTTTTTTCATTTTTTTTACTCCTTTTTCCATCATTTGCCAACCTACTTTTCTATTGCCCCCACCATAATTTCTCTCCTTTGCCTGCAATAAGTTTTATTATTCTCATTTTAGAATTTCATTTAATTAAAAATTATTTAGTTTCTTAATTCAAGATTATTAAGTTAATTAAATGGTTTTAGAATAATTAGTATAATTTAATTTTTATTTAAATAATTTTGTAATTTTATTTAATATAAATTGCTAATTAATTTATTAATTGTAATTTATCAATTAAATAAATTATTAATAAATATTTAATTTTAAAAAGTAAAATTTAGTGACAAATTAGTAATAAACAATTTTACTTTTTTTTATTTTAAAAAATAAATTAAGCAAATAAACTTTTTCATCTCTAAATTAGTGATAGCATCCTTACAAAATAAACTATCGATTGGTTGAAATTTTCGTCAAATGAAGAATTTAGTGACCAATTCTTTTAGTTACCAAACCGTTTTGTGACAAAAAAAAATAATGATATAGTGACAAATGCCTCCGTCGCTAAATCTGGTTTTCTTTTGGGGGCTGTTCAGGGCACATAAATGAACTTTAATAAAAGAGTAATAAGTTAAATGACTAATGGTTAGACAGTAACAAAGACCCTATTAACATTCCATAAAATTCATCACCAAATTATTAAAAAAGTAAAAAGAAAGATGTTTATAAATTAAGAAAAGAATTCTAATAAAGCACTCATAGAAAGAGTAAAAAAAAGATAAAAATTGATTGATGTAACTAATTCTATAGGATTAAATTAATTAGTTCAAGAAAGTGGGCTTTAAAAAGCAGTTTTATCCATCGGCAACGCCAAAGCAACCTTTCCCTTTATATATATATATAATTTTATTTTTTTTTTGAAATTTTCGCTTTTTATAATTTTACTTTCACTGAAAGTGATTAATGTAGAAAATAAAAATAATAAAAATATTAACATAATAATAGACAAGGGGCTCCATCGCTATCATGCGCCATTGAGTCACTATCCCTATCGTCCTTTAAATAATTCGAACTACTAGTAAGTCCAACTCTTTTTTTTTTTTAAAAAAAATATATTCTTTTTTTAATATTTATTCTCGTTTCAGTTATATTTATTTTTCGCCCCACCGCTCCAATTCATCGCCGATTTATTTGAGCCGACATGCCGGCGCCGCCGTTTTAGACTCCGTTAATTTATACCTCAGATCTGTCCCGTCCCTTTCTGGTATCTGATCTTTTCCTCTTAGTTTCCCGAGAAAAATTCTTTCTTCTGTCCGATTCTGTAGTTTTTCTTTCCTTTTCGTCGCAACCAAACACATCCCTTATGGAGTATGTGATTTGAGGTGGAGCGAATTTTAGTTCTTTTGGTAAAGTTATTAATGACTCAGAGGAAAATTTTTTGAAAAGATTTATTTCAATATTTATTTGCTATTGCATTTAGATCAGCTGCTGAAAAACTGTCCCATTGTTGTTTTTGTTAAAGTAGAACTTTTGAAGGTAATTTGGATAAAAGATTGTTTTTATTTTATTTGGGTTATTGCGATTTTAGGCGTCTCCGCTATGTTTTGATGGTCATTATAATTTATGTTGCATGTTGGTTAGGTTTGGTTGTGTGTATTTAACGGGTTCACATATCCCAGGATCAAAATTGCCTGTTTTTTCCTGGTCAATTTTTTGTTGACTATATATGATATGACTAAGCGTGGAGTGGGACTTTTCAGGGTTTTTTTGGATGTAACAGATTGGTGCCCTGGTCTAACTCTTGAAATTTGTGCAATTTTTCTCTGCCACTTTTTTTTTAAAAAATTTTTTATGGGTTAGATTCGAAGTTGATGTGAGTGAGATGACTGATGGGAGTGTATGAGGGTTATGATTATTAGTACTTTGAAAGTCAAAAGATCACTTGCTTTGACTTTGGATGGTCCATAGTTATATTGTGAACTTCTTCGTAATTCTGATTTTATTGTCATGATGTATTGTTTTTCTGGCCTTTTGCGTTTTTTGATCTGCCTAATAGTGAGATTTGGGTGTCTGAAGGGCTGGTGTCTTTGTTACTGCAAAGGAGCAGGAGGAGCTACATTGAAACTGTATTTGTTGGTGCCCAGATGATTAGAACTGATGTTATTGGCAGTGGAAGGAGGAGGATTGTTCTCTTCTTCAGCTTCTGGGTATAGCAAGGCCCTGACCCTTCTTCTCTTGGGTCAGAAGCACGAAGATAAACCCATGAGAGTTTCACCGTGGAATCAGTACCAGTTGGTGGAAAACGAACCAGACCCTGACCTCCAGCTGGCTTCCTTGAAGAACCGGCTTTCCCGCGGGTGCGCCTCCTTTGTTTGCTTTGGTCGCGCTTCCGCAGGGATTGATTCTCCATCACCTCTCAAAGTAGGCCCAGCCCAACAGCAGGATGTGTTGCCCGATCCTCTTGTTACTGACAAGGGCATAGATCATACGAATGAAATTGAAGGTAATAATAACACGAGAAGAGTTGCTCTTAAGAGTAGTTTGAAGAAATCATCAAATAGCATTCCAGTTCCTGTTGAGTATGCTAATCAACATGATACAATGGGTGAGAAAAGTAGTGATATCCCTGGACATACAGAAAGGAGAAAAGTGCAGTGGACAGATGTTTGTGGGAGTGAGCTTGTTGAAATCAGGGAATTTGAACCAAGGTATGGGAATCTGTTGTTCCAAACTGAATTATTACAGGCAATGCATTAAATTTAGATCATATTTCAAGTATGTCAAAAACTACTTTTTCGTCTGCAATCTTGTACATATCTGTACAGAAATACCACTATCCTTTCCTAGAGAAAAAAGAAAAATAAAAGGTTGTCATGGCACATGGAGACTTAGAATAGCTAGGACACCAGATTTAGCATAAGTGGTGGAGAGATGGTCCAAGATCGGGGGTCTTGAGATTGAATTAAAATTGTAATGAACACCAATTATAACGTAAGAGGTCTTATGTCCAGAACTCAAAGCAAGGATTGGAGCAAGAAGCCAAGAACACTTTATTAACTTAAATCAGCATAGAGGTTTGAATGCTTGTGTACAAGAACTGTTTCATAACTTTATAGTGCCCAGGATTTTATGTGAAATTTTTTAGGAGTAGGAAACAAAAATGATGACTTATTCTTTGATTGGGCATCTTATAATTATTAGTTTCATTCATGTCATTGTTTCGAAGTTGAGTATCATTTGTGTCAAATGCAGTGATTTTCTGTTCTGGCTCCCATATTATGGTTAATTCCTATCTTAGTACATTAAAAAAGTTTTATATAAAACACATCGAGGCTATGAAATTGTGAGAAATTATTGGTTTTACGCATGCCATTGTTTTCTCCTTGTAGACTTCTAACCCAAATGCACCATGATGGTGATGATTTACCATAAAAATTAGTATGCAGTAATTTTTTTTTCATCTTACCCTGCTAATACGTATGTATAAAAGGAATGGGAGTGGGAAGCATCGGTCACTATGTTATGGGTGCTTTATTTAACAGATCTTAGGCATTTAGACTGAATGCTTGTGTCAGAGAGAAACATAACTAGGTAATTTTTTTGGTAGTGCCAATCTTCTAAAATCCCTGTTATAAAGGTTGATTGCCTGAATATGATTATATTTCATCTTTAGATTTGTTTGTGAGTAGATACAAATACACACACACATTAGCAAATCGTTTTAGTACTATTTCTTATTTTTCCTTTCTGTTCAGGTTACCTCTATGTTATTTGGTTGAGTTTTATTTCACTTGTTATAATATTAGCCCATTCTCCTTAATTCCTGATTATTTCACTTCACATTCTGATTTGGTAACACAAGGGACAATTGTTTTTGCCGGGAGGAGGCCATTTGAATTGTGTATTAAAAATCACCCTGCATCTTAATTTGTTAAGAGTATTTCTATTGATCCTTCAGAAGATATATACTATTTTCAAGTTTCTTGTTACTGTTCATTTTAGATTTCTTTATGTACCTCTCAGTTATACTTTACAAGTTTGTTGTTACTTTCATTTTCTTACTTTGGAGGGACAATTGAAAACTAGAGCAAGAAACCAAGTATAATGATTGAATTTAATAGTTTTATACAAGCATTTGTAACAGCATTCACCTTGATATGCGAAAATATTCTAAGTCACTATTAGTAAATCACTCAGGATTTCTTTTAAATCCATGTTAACTCCTTTTGTCAGTGTTAACTAGGACTTGATGTTTATACAATTTCTTTAGGGGCCTGAACAAGCAGACTGTATGTAGGAAATAGGTAGCATAGGGACATTGCCATTAGTACCAGCAATAACAAAACAACAGAAGGTATTATGTAGTTCTTAACAACCTTTATTTTCTTTAGATATTGGATATAACACTTTTTCCCATCGGTATGTGCATAAATTAGTGTAGCTAAAAGGGAGGTTTATAATGTGCTCTTTTAAGTGTTATTTGTTGTTTTCACTTGGTTGTTACTTTGTTAATTTAATATGAGTTTGACTTAACTAGCATTTAGCACAAGCACATTTGTTCATCTTCTTCCTTGCCAAATTAAAAGTTTTATTTCTTATGTAAATTTCATATGATTTGATAAATTTTATTTTGGTTTCTTGCCTGCCTTCATTGGTAGATACGTAAGATTTGAATAGGATCATTCCAGCCACTAACCAGCTGTGTAGCACTTGAACTGAAGTTCAAGTTTTTTTTTTTTCTATTGATTTTCACCCCTTAAATAGCAAACATATATTTAGAACTAGTTACAAGCTATTGCACGATGAATTTGAGAAGCAATATCAGACTTGAGAATATTTTACTGGTTTTTTAATATCCTGGAATTTTATTATTTTATATTTTAACTTCTTGAATTTGTTTTCTGGTTTGCAATCAGAATGCTTAGAGCATCATCTAGTGGAATTTATTCTCAAAAATTGTTTTGCTTGGAAGGGGTTGTTGATTCCAATCAATACCTTATTAGTTTCCTACTTAAATGTGTTTTTGAAATTTGTAGTTGTACATTGTGAATGGCGCACCTGTTTCTATGAAAAACAATTTTCTGCTTCCAACAGGTAATCTTGCAGTCTTGTTGATATGTGTTTTTGCAATCAGGAGTCTAGCTTTCTTATTCAAAATATCTTTTGCTCTTATATTTCATTTTATTTTCAAAATTTTGAAAGAGAAGATGATATATCACTTTTGTATGTCATTATATTTCTAGTTTCTAAACATTGAACTGACAATTATGGTGCTGAAATGGAAATTTGGTCCTGTGGCAGTGAAACTGGTGAATCTGACGATGAATTTGAGAATAGAACTGAAAGAAGTTGTTCATGTGTGATTATGTGATCAAATTTATTAGCAAAATATTTCATAGGCTCAAGTTTTTCCTAGGAAGTGATGATGCAAGAAGCAAATTGCTTCCAACAGAGGTCGTCTGCATTATCCCCTGGATCAACTGATCTCTTGATAAAGGAAAACATTGAGTCGATAGGACATGCAATCATACCAAGGAGAGCTCTATGCCTGGCCTGCATCACTGTTGGACTGATCATTTGTGTCTATATTTAATTGATGAGGATTTCAATTTTGCTACTTTGATCTTCTTTTTGCTTTGTTAAATTATTTCCTTGTGATTGCCTCTCTCCATTTTTTTCTCAATTAATGTGTTCTTTTTTAAAATAGTTTTGTTTCAGCTGTGCATTGTTAGTTGATGTGATTCATAGTCTTTGTTGTTCTATTAACGTCCAGAAATATTTTGTATTAATAGGCTTCACACAAAATTATAATTATCTTTCTTTTCAAGAATACCATCATGTACCTGGCCAAATAGTGCTGTGGAAAGAACACACCTTGCCAAAGTCTTGATGGATTCTTTATGAAAAGGTCTCTAAGATGATAAGCTAATCTTTCATATTGTTTGATAGTCTTATTGTTTGTTTGATGGATTCCTTATAATGTTGTAATTTTAAGATCTCACCAATGTCACCCTTTTCTTTCGACCTAAACTTAAATCCTATTATCTGCAAATTCACAATTATATCACCAAACTGCAAATGTATCTATCATTTTGAATACCAACAAAATCAATAAAAATGAAAATAACATCACAATCTATTCAATTCTCAAAATCTGAAGTTTCCAATAAAAATACAATCTTTCACCCAAAAATAAAATTTCAATAATTTAGTATAGCTAAATGTTAACCAATAGCAGGTTGATTAATATCGAACCCACATTTTTTATATTTTTTTTTCTTGTGAATTTTCATAATTTGTTGTTTTTATTTATAAATCCACATTATGCATGTGAAGTATCATTATATTTATAAAGTTATTTATTTATTTATATTTGTTGAAGAATAATTTATGAATATATAAAATTGATTTATAAATATTACAAAAAATTAAATTAAATGATGTTCAGTTATTTTACTATTTCTTATAACTTGTATCTAAACATATATTATATCTTATATTTTATGAAACAATTTTAAATAAATTATATATGTGCGTAAGCTTATGAGATATTATAGTTGTATATATCACCTGATATATATATATATGGTGATGTTGTGGCAGCAACATCAATGATGGAAAAAATGATGGTGTGATGTGAGACAATAAAAGAGAGTGATAAATTAGATACAGGTTTAAGGAAGGATCATATGGATTGGGGAATCATGATTTTTTTTGGCATGAAAAGTGGCCAAAGTTACGGTCGTCTAAAGCTTACATGAATTAGAGAGTCAAAGAACGAATGATAGTAAATAGAGATTAAAACTTCATGATATAAATGAGTAAATAAAAATTAAAAATTTACATATATTAAAAAAGCTCCAAAATACATTAAAATTAATTAACTGTATTTACATTTTCTTTTATACTTTCTATTACTTTTTTTAACCTTCTTTTCCTCTTTAAAAAAAACTTCCATACAATACCTAATATGAATGTATACCTAATATGAATCTATTGGTGATGGTTTTTTAACTTAAGAAGTGAAAACTTTAAGATTGTGTAGAGTAGATATATTTAAAATGAATTTTATTAATGAATATATTTCATGCCAATCTCATTAATAAAATTAGGATTTAGTGTTAGGATATTTTTATCATTCTTGAAAAATATTTGATCTACTTGTTTACATTTATGTTATTAATTAAAAGGTTTAATTATTAAAAAAGTCTTGAATTTTAATGTGTTTCTCAAATCTATGTCATGGTTTTTTTTAAGGTTGTAACCAGTATACCGCGAATACTGATACAGTCATTTTTTACAATACCGCCCAATACCGATGTCGTAAAATTATAAAACCGATACTGGTACTGTTGATGATGAAAACCGCAAAAATAGATACCATTAAAATTATGCGGCATTGGCGGTATTACCGATACCGAAAAAATGTGTAACCATAGATGAAGCCGAGTTAATTCATTTATTAACTATGGATGAATAATTCAAACCGAACCTGATACCGATACTGATACCGAAACCGATACCCGTAAACCTTTCCAATATATAAAATATCCATACAAAAAATTTTATTATCGGTATACTGTTAAAAACTTTTTCAATAATCGAAACCGAAACCGAAAAATCTTAAATCTTAATACAGAAAATTTTCGGTAACTCTTGGTTTCGGTTTCGGTTTGGTTTGGTGGTTCGATTTTGGCAATATACTGTTTAAAAACCGTGAAACTTACACCCCTATTTTTTTTAACCAAAAAATACATAAATTTTAAATTTTTTTCAAATCTATCCTCAAATCAATATTTGATTATTAAAAATAGATAAAAAATTATTTTGATCCCTAAACTTTTAAAGTTTAGCTAGACCCAAAACAGAGAAAATATCTAAAAATTATATAAAATCTTGTTTAACTAAAAATTTAACTAAATTGAATTTAATATATTTATTCAAAATAATTGAAATATAATTCATTTAGCTAAATAATTTATTATAAATTTTATTTTGTAGTATTATTAATTCATAATTCAAAATAAAAAACATATATAGTCATAATTTTTTTCAAAAAAATGCAATAATAAACAGTTATCATTTTTTATGTACATATTAAATAGCTAAAACATATTTATTACAAATAATCAAATTATCTCTTTTTATTGATGAGTCGTTTCTTGAGAGAAAAAAAATTTATTAAAAATATAAATAGTTAAATATTAATTTATTCAAAATATATAAGAAGTTAAAAAATAAATTAATCTTACAAATATACATTTATAATCAGTGGTAGATTTTAAAAAAAATTTAAAGTTGAATATATATAATATATTTTAAAATTAAAATTATTGATTAAGTATTGTCTATTTATTTATAAAAATTTAAATATTTATGGATATAAATGATAGATAATAATTATTTTTGTAAGTAAATAAATTGTTTAAAATATCTTAAAAATAATAATAATCATATCATGCACATAATAAAAATAAAAAAATAAAAATTAAGACATATAAATAGAAAATAAAAGTAGTACAAGAGCAAAATGATTAAATATTTAATTTTTATAAAATAGAAAAATCACAAAATATTTTCTATATAAAATATAAAGTTAATTTATTATATTTAAATTTTGAGAATAAATAATTGATTAAGTTTAAATTTATTAAATTTTATAATAAAATAAATATTTATATAAAATAACAGATTAACGGGTCCTAAAAAATTAAAGTGGATATAATTTTTATATTATATAATATACTTATAAAAAAGAGTATTTTTGATACTAAAAAATATTATAAAAAATAAATTTATATTATTATAAAAACATCAATACTATATAAAAGTGAAAAAGATACTATTTATATAAAAAAATTAAATAAGATTGTATATATATATTTTATTTAATTTATATTTTTTGAGTTTTAAGATTTAACTATTATATATTTTTAGTGAATTTATATTTGACTCATTAATATAAAGAGATGATTTAATTTTTTTTTTTGTAAAAAATAAGTTTTAGATGTGTATATAAAAAAAGTTGATAACTATTTATTATTATATTATTTTAAAAAATTTATGATGGTATAAGTTTTCAATTGAAATTATAAATTAAGGATATTTTTAATAAAATTTTATAATAAATTATTTATTTAAATAAATTATATTTCAATGATTTAGAATAAATATATTAAATTCAATTTGGTTAAATTTTTAGTTAAAAAAGATTTTATGTAATTTTTAGATTTTTTTTTGAGTTTAACCAAACTTTTTAGAAAAGTTCAAGGATCAAAATGATCTTTTATTTATTTTTTAATAATTAAATATTCATTTGAAGATAGATTTGAAAAAAATTAAAGGTTAGACATTTTTTTGTGAAAAAATAAAGTATGAATAAATTTAAAAAATATGTTAAAGTCGGAACTTTTTTTATAATTAAGTTTAATTAAAAATAATTTTAAAGTTTTAATAAAAAATATAATAGTGTAATTAATAAAATAAAAAAATATGATTTTTTATGAGTTAAAAAAGTGAGCAGAAACTTGATTAATTCAGGAAAAACACCGGTGACTGATGACAGTAATTAATCCTTTCAATTCTCCTACTTTCTGTCTCGCAGTCCTTTCCCTATTTTTCGCCACGTCTAATTAACAGCAAAGAGAAAACAACGACCGTCCCATGGCAACCCACCTGCGGCTAACATAGCTGGGCTCTTCAATGCATGTCAACCCCGAGTGTAGAACATAGAAGTTCTGACCCAAGCCCTTGTTGCCGATATCACCTATTCCACAGTAACCATCTATCCGTTTGCACTTTACTATCTTTATCTTAGTTACGAATTCAAGTCTGGACTAATGGCAAACTCCACACTGATTAAACTAAATAAGAAAAAGAGAAAGAAATATTTCTGAACGCAAGTCGATAGAGAAGATGTATTTTTGTTATTGAGTCGTCGGGATGAGGGAAATCATGATGAATGCGTTTTGTAGGTAAGTTCACTCTGGTTGAATGGAGTGTTTATAATAGAATATGAGAGTTATTAGTGAAATGGAAATTGATTGATTTGATTTAAAAGGAAAGTATTAAATTATATTTATATTTAATATAATAAAAATGAAAATAAATAATTTAAAATTAATTTTATTTATTTATACTGAAATAAAATAAAATATTAATTTAAATTTGATAAAAATACTTTTATATATATAAATATAATTTTTTTTATTTTTTATTTATTAAATATTTAATATTAAAATAAAAATTTATAATTATTATTTAAAAATTATATTTTATTTTTATTTACAAAAAATATAAATAATTAATTTTTTATAATTTTAAATTATGAGTAAATATATAATTTTAATGTCCATTTTAATGATTTAAAAGGATTTATTTTTCAAATTCTTTTATTTCATTTCATTCTTTTCTATCTAAATATAAATTTTTTTTTTAAATCAATCTAATACATTTCATTTCATTATAAATAACCGATCCAAACATACTCAGTGAGATTGTAGAGTTGGATCGGAATTGGCTAGATAGGACAAAGGAACTATGAATTAGGGATTGGACTTGGCATGAGGATGTGAGATAGAGAGGTTTTAGGGATTTGGATTGTCCTTATTTGGCCACTAGAATCGTTCTGCAAACTACAACCCCGAAGGCGAAGGGTGATATTCTTTCTTCCTCCGAAATGCACGCCGGTACCACCTCTTCTTCTGTCTTTGTTTTGCTTTCTTATCTCGCGTAATCTTTCACTCACTCAATCTATTCTTCTCCAGAAGTTTATGAATTCCAAATTTTTAGCTTTCTGTTCCTTTTCCGCATTTTTTTTAGTAACCAAACAGAGTGACAGTTTACTTCCTTGAAACTTTTTAGCATGACAGAAACCCTTTTCATAGCCATAATACTGCATATGCCTCTGTAGCATATGGTTATTTATGTTTCCCAATTTTGCCTATAATTTATCTTGCTTTTTGTTATTGATTTTATGAATACAGATTTGGACTTCTAGCTGGTGGAGCGATGTGGAGATCACCAGCAATATCTTCTCTTGTTAGTGACTCTTCTCATCGCGCTGTGTTTACTGTGATTGTTCGAGTTTTTCTGTCTGTGATACTGATTTTTGAGCTACTTGATGACTTTACAGATTGGCCGATTAAGCCCAGTAGGAGTCTCTAGGGTGCGCAGTGCCAGTCGCAGTTTTAATACAATGGTGGAATCTCATAGTTTTAGTAGAAACAGTTCGAGATCTACCTCACTTTTACAGGTTCTATGAACTTTATTAAATTTGGAATAAACTAAATTGTGGAAACTGGAAAGTTCATAGACTTACACCTTAAGACAAAATCTAAGGGCCTGCTTGGTTGTGGTTTTGACTTTGGTTTTCTGGGTTTTTTGTCAAAATTGGAAAATTAAAACTATTATTAAATATATAATTTTTTGAAATTTACTTTTTAAAAAGATAAAATCAGTTTTCTAAAACTTGAGAAAATTACAAAAGATGGTTTTTGCTTGATTTTGCAACTCGTTTTTTCAAGAAAGAATTTTCAGTTCTAAACAAGAGGAAGGATAACAAACAGCCCCATGTGCTTGATAGAATGCCATCAGATCTACTTTAGTTATTCTATTAGAACCGTGAAACTTGCATGTATTATGGAAGCTTGCATGTATTGGTCATTTATTTATATATTAGTAACTTAGTATGAATATTAAAAGTATTACTGGCTGATAATGTTGTAGTTTTCCAACCCCCAAAGTTTGGCGGTTAAGGCTAATATCTGTCTCTCTCCTTATCTTGCTAACTTTTTTTATTTATTATTCAAGATAATTGTTTACAATAATGAAATGTGTCTTTATAATTTGTGCTGCAAATCTATGGAATGTAAAAATGATTAATTTGGTTCCAACATGTTAGGATCAATGTGATCACAGTGCTATATCTGAGAATTCAGAGCATAATGCTGGAGAAATGCAGAAATACCAGATTGGGGATAATGTTTCCAGGAAGGATAAGATCAACTTTCTTGTAAACACGGTATGCATATTCCTAGTTCCTAGTGCCGTTAACTGATGATAAAGGTTTGGATGGAATATAATCTGCATGGGCAGAGTGCTAACAATTACTTGAACTGTTCAGCTCTTCTCGTTGCATACAATTCCTTGGAACTTAATTCTTGGTCTGTGAAAAAGTTTCAAATACATAATTCTTATTGTAAATGAATAAATTGTTCATGTTAGGATAGTAGTTTTGGACTTTATTAGTTATTACTGATTTCCATATACACAAACTTGGGGAATTTTTGATCATCTATTGGGGGATAGCTAGTAGTGTTGATTCCCGAGTACCAACAGCTTAGTCAACCAGTTTGGTAACTGGAAAAAGTAATAGCAGCTGTGTAGATGTTAGGTGTCTCAAATAGCTGCTGATTCCAAATGAAATATTTTCCTGCCAATTGATAGCTGATTTGATTTTTTCATATTAAGGCTGTAGAAATGTCACTAATTTTATCGAAACTGTTGTTCACATTTTTTGTGCTTGGTAGTCAATAGAATATATTTTCCTATTCAAGAGGAAAACAAATGCATTTTCAAAATAGGAAGGCATCTTTAACAAACTCATCAAAAGGGAAAGATTCTGTAACACAACTGTATAAAAAATTCTAGCTATCACTTGAAGATATACTAAATATTTGAATTCAATTAGATATATGCATCTTTGTATTTTTGTATAATCAGTCATTAAAAAGTTTTGAGAGTAGGAATGGTAATGGGTTGGGACAGGGTGAGGGCCATTCCCCATGTCCCTGCCTCCGCGGGATTTTCCATCCCGTCCCTGACCCATGGAGGCAAAAGGCGGCGAGTCCCCGCCCCATCAGGGTAGATCCCCACATGGGGCAAGGAGTCTCATCCCCATTGCCATCCCTATTTGAGAGCATTTTCAGATAGAACTTAATAAATGAACACTTCTCCAATTTTGGTATTTCTTTCCTACAGTGGAAACCAAAATATTGATCTTTGATCTTGATTATTTTTCCCACACAAAGCTTTGACTGATTGGTTAAACTGATGACTTTATCTGTGTAGCTTCTTGATATCAAGGACAATAAAGAAGGTGTTTATGGTGCTCTTGATGCCTGGGTTGCGTGGGAGCACAACTTTCCTATTGGGCCACTTAAGAGAGCTTTGCAAACCCTTGAAAAGGAGCAACAATGGCACAGGGTTGTTCAGGTCTCTCTCTCTCCCTGTGTTTATGAGCATGTCTTCTTTGTCAACTTCTTTTTTCATTCTCTGATAAAGATAGAAATTTTGCTTAAGTGAAAAGAAAGGAAATCATAGCACGGAAAATAAGCTATCCTTCTAATCTATCAAGATCAACTTTTTACACATGCACACATGGAAAAAGGGAGGAGGAAGAAATGTTAGATTATTAAGCTCCCCTCATTAAGCTGCATAAAGTGCCTAATGAACCAATCTTTAAGTACCCCTCATTAATATGAATAAAGTGCCTAGACAAACCAAATTGATAAAATTAAAAAGATAGAATACAATTGAAAAGGCATGCAAAGTTTAGGATGCATTAGATAATTAAGCCTTTGCTTTACCTTTTTTACATGAAAATGTTACTGTATAATGTGGATAATTACAAATAATAACTTTACCTTTCATTAACATAACACCTTGGATGTGAGTAGGTAAGAGAGAATTTGAGAGTGGGATGTAAATTGACATCAACCTTTTAACCTTGTAAGTTATAATGTAGATGGGACTAAATGAAGTTTAAATGTCTATATCCATTAACCTCTAAATGCCCATTTTCCTTGATCTCCAAATTGGGAGTTAAATAGTAGAATGTAAACATTTTAAGTAGATTACACACACTAACCTCATGTTCTTTAAAAAGTCTCAAACAAATTAAGGTTAATTAACTTTCATGGAAATTCCATTCCATTACCCTCATTAACTTCCCTTTCCACGCTAATGGAACTCTCGTGCAATGCCTACAATTAATTATATTTCTAAACTTTCCAATCCAGGAAAGCTAAAACATAAAAAATGATAGTAAATCTTTTTCATTAAACCATACTCAGCAAGGAGCAAAATTTTTCATTTGTTTTGCTTGCTTGTCCCATAAAATTGAGCTGTAGTCGTGCGTCGTAATATTCTTATTATGCTCTTGAGCTCTTTGGTACCAACTTAAAATGTATGTTCTTTTGTCCTTTAAGTTAATTAAGGATTTTATGTGCATGTTTGAATCATATGACTTATTCTGAAGTATTTATTATTAGGATTCCATTACATTTTGCAAATTTGAGTACTCAATTGCTGGTAAATATTATGATAAGTGAGGTATAACTTCAATAAAAATTATTATGATAAGTGATTTGACTTCTATTTTAGTATGAAATTATACGTGAAATGTAATTTTATGCTAGATATTCGTGCATGTATTAAAGTAGTTCGTTAATAATATGATTATCAATTGCGTCATAAAATATTTGGTCTTCTGAATATTGAATTCCTTGATCAGTTCTTGGAACAATTAAACACAAAATAATAACAACAATAACAACGAAAATAAAGTTCTCTTTAACTCTTTAGCTTGGAATGGAAGTTCACGGTAGCATTATTCACCCCTGCTGCTATAAATTCTTATTCTTTTTGAATTTGAATTTAGTCTTTTATTGATGTCCTTAGGTAATCAAATGGATGCTAAGCAAGGGACAGGGAAATACAATGGGAACTTATGGGCAGTTGATACGAGCTTTAGATATGGATCATAGAGCAGAAGAAGCTCACATATTTTGGTTGAAGAAAATTGGTACAGATCTTCATTCAGTGCCTTGGCAGTTATGCAAACTCATGATATCTGTGTACTATAGAAACAACATGCTAGAGAGCCTCGTAAAGGTATGCTCCTTTCATGCTTTCTCAGAAGTTAAAGTTGCTTATCTTGATTTTGATTTATATGTTGATTAGATACTCATCCATTGCATTTGTAACTATTAGAGTACTTTATTTATATCAATTTTTATTTTGATTACCCAATTGAATAAAGTTGTGAAATTGAACTTATTGGGAAATGATAGAAGTTATTTATCGCCGGTTGAGAAGGTGTCTTATGCATTTGAGACTCCGCCAAAGAGGCTCAAGTATAGGATAGAGTTTGTGGATACTATATGTGTAAACCAGTGAGAGGATATTATAGTTAATATATCTAATTTGTTAGAATATAACAGATGAAACAGTTAAATAGTTAATTATCCCTACTAAAATGATTCCTTTAAAGGAAAAGAAAACATTTTGGAATAATGCAAACAAGTTAAAGCTAATGATTCTTTCAAGTTAAGGACTAGGTTGTCAATGTTATAAATCATATAAGTATCACCTGTAATTGGATTAGAAGCCCATTTCTCAGCGAAAATTCCAATCCTAATCAAACCAAGTCTACTAAAACCATTTTGAAATGCATCTCAGAAACAAATTGTATATGGCCTCAATTAAATTAAACCCAAGGCCAAGGACTGACAAGAAGGTCCAACGAATCTAGAAATGAAAGGGACCATAAATGAGAAATGAAAACGAGAGACAAAAGGAGAAAGGAAAATGGAGAAGACAAGAAAAGGGAAGAGAAGAGTGTAGTAGAGAAAATTAATGAGAGGGGCAATGTTGATTTTGAACCATACACGCAAACCGAGGCCTTTTTATGCCCTTTTACAGCAGCATAGTCAATTTCGAACTTATTTCATTATATCTTTTGAAGTGGTGAAAAACAATGATGAAGAGAGGAAAAAATAAATAAATATGAGGACAGTGATGCAAGGCAGCTGATATAGGAATTCATTTAGGACAAGATGCCATTGGCATCGCAATAGGTTTGAATACATGCACTTGTATTCCACAAGCACTCCTATTGAGGATTGTAAATTGAGCTGAGCTAATTTAATGGTATGGTCTTTTGATCTATTAAAAGAAATTCATGTAGCCTGTGACAAGGGGACCCTGTTCTAATCATTAAGGAGACTTGTAAAAGAGAGAAAAGGAGAAGGGGTGTAGAGTGGGAGGAGGGGATGAGGTAGGGTGGATGAAATGGATTTTTTTTATTTGGATTTTTTACGTCATTTGGTTGTAAAAGAAAAGATAAATAGTAACCTCTAAGCACCAAGAAAAATTTATCTTCCACATTCTTCCTGCTGAGTTTGTGGCTTTTAGGCCAAGGTTTCTTAATGGAATATTTCCCTTCTAACTATCCATCATCAAGACATTGGTTTGAGTCGGCTTTATTTTCTCCCTCCTTGTGGCTTGCGATAGCTATGTCTTTCTGGAAGGATATAGGAATGTGGACATATAAATGGAATTTTTGCCATATATACAATATGCACCTGTTTAATAAATAAATACCAAATTTAGCTTCTTTTTAGTCATCTCAGATGCAACAACTGAAATGACTAAAATGAACTGACATTTGCTGTCTAATGTAACAAGGACATTCTCATTGCATTTCCCCTGTTACGGTGGTCACATTTAATGGACCAATAAACTATTCTGGATAAGCTACTCTTCTTCCAGTGAAAATCACTCAAGTGAGAAGAAGTACTATAACTTTCTAATGAAAATGTATTTTATAGTTAAATCAACTGCAAACAAAAATTTTTGAGGGATGTAGATTGAAAGCAAAGCTGTGGATCTCTTTTATGCCATTTAATAATGCAATTGACACTGATTCATTGGAATTTGTGGCTATCCTTTGTGTGAGCAACAGTTTATTGCAAGATTTTGATGTGAACCATTTCTTTTATAGTTATTGGATTGACTCTCTTGTCCTGTGTTTGGATGAGGAATAATGCCGGTCAAATACGTCTGTTCAGCCTCTCTTTGTTTAAAGTACATAAGCTTTTGTTGACTATTTGGCTTCTGATATTGAACAGTATTTATTTTCCACTATTTATGAATTTCAATGCCAAGATTTGTGTGGTTTGATGATTTGTTGCATAGACTATACACATTCATTCTTTGTTCAGATATGCTATTGAATGAAATGTAATAAAGTAGCTTCCTCTTCCCTCTACCTGAACTTGTGGTAGTTGTGTCTTTTAGATCTGTTAGTTTGAACAGCTGCATGCACTTTTCACATATTTGGTAGTTTTTGCATGGTTTGAAATCTTTGTTGTCAGCTGCTCTCATGCGTTGAAGCATTGAATTTGGGTTTTGTTTACTTCCTGTTTTGCTTGTCAAATATGATTATTTGGCATTCCATTGCATTGGACTAACCTGTGGAGTCTCATCACTTGGATTTCATAGCTTTTCAAGGGGCTGGAAAGTTTTGATCGCAAACCTCCAGAAAAATCAATCATACAGAAAGTTGCAGATGCATATGAGATGTTAGGTATGCTTGAAGAGAAAGAACGTGTATTACAAAAGTATAATGAGCTTTTCCAAGAGACAGAGAAAGGACTCAAAAAATCAAGAAAATTCTCATCGAAAAAAAAGTCAGGTAATCCTTTCTCAAGCATCAGTATCTGTATGCCAATTTCTTATTTGAACTGTGAATCCTCAAGGATACAAGACAAACAAATTGTGTACCATGAAATTTTGCATCTATTAACGTAAGAACTAGGATAGTGAAGAGGTTTAAACAGATCAGAATGTTGACCAGTTCTGAAATTTTAGCAACAAATTGCCTAAACTCTTGTGGACTGGGCAATAGAACGATGTTTTTTAGTGATCCAAGCAGTCCATTTATATGATCTATCCTTTAAGTTCAGATGTAGCTAAATAAGTTACCTGATTAAATATAGGCCTACTGCTCAAATAAATCCTGAAAGTTGCACATTTTTTTCAGTTCTATCCTATGCTTTTAGTTTTATAAATTCAGACCATTAGTTACTGATGTTGCTTCAATTTTTATCCAATTGGCCTGGGGTGAGTGCAATTGGTTGTGTGTTGAGTTGAACTTTGGACAAGAGTGAAAATTGTTGAATATTCAATGATTTGAGCCTTCATAAACTCTAAGAGCCACTGTATAGATCTGAAAAAGTTTTTAGCTAACTTTTTAAGTGGGGGAAAATTTTCAAAAGATCTACTGTTGGTAGCTTTTAGGGCTCAAGTAGGGCCTACTTATTCTCAGTGCCAATTTCACAAGCTTCACGCCATTGGTTACTAGTGGAATATATTTGCAAATTACGGACTAAATAGAGAAAACTAATAGTATGGGATACAATTGAAGAAACATCCAAAATGCAGTTTTTTTTTTTAAATTATTAGCGCTTAAATATAACCAAGTCGAGATGTTCTGGTGATCAAGTGCAAAACTTGCCCTGAACTTGGTGCATCTAATAGTTTTTCCATTTAAGCCTCAAGTTTTCTAATCTATAACTTGAATTTTTGAAGTAAATCTCGGTGGTGCATCTGATTTTATACTTATGGACATAGATGAGCTGTTATGACTAATTCATTTCGTGCCTTTTTCAGGGCGGAGAATACAAGCACCAAATTCAGCAGCCTAAGCATACAATAATGTCAAATTTCCATCGTAAAATGCAAATGATTTTACCTGTGCTTGGACTTTAAAGATGATAACTATTTCATAGAAAAGCATCTCTGCCACAGTTGCCACCATGAAATGCTTTGAATTTTCGGGGTAGGTCGTTCTAGCATGGCCAGCCACTTAAGACGCCGATGCTTTGGAAACGTCTATTATATTATGAAGCGGAGCGAAGATATAATGACCCACTTATTCAGAGCCAAGATATTATATTATGAAACGTGTGATCCATTTGTAGGGTAGACCACGTCTCATTGTACTTTTATTTGTTGAAGACTTTGTACGGGGGAACATCTGGTGGGGGAGTGCCTGTTTGGATGGGTTGGCATATCATGAGCGTGTCAAGCTCAAAAGAAGTACTCTCGCTGCTGACACATTTGCAATTGAGAAGTGCCATAATTTTGAACCCCCCGTGAATTTAGGGTAATTGTCACTTATGGCCATTAAACTATAGGGCCAAGTTTAGTGGTTAATTTTCTATTTTTTATGATTAAGTCACTAAATAATCATTACTATTTCAATTAAAAAATTTGATCAATTAAGTTTTTTCCAGCGTTTGAGATGATAATGTGGCATGATTTTAAAAATTAAAAAATGACATGGAAAAAGTAAAATTATGAGACACGTTAAATGCTGATCTGGATAAACTGTCATGTCACATCAGCCTCGAATATGTCCAGCAACATCATGCCACGTCTTTAATTTTTCATGTCATATGTTTCAATTTTTAAATAATATCACATTTTCATCTCAGGCATCTAAGATAACTTAATTGGCTTAATTTTTTTAATTGAAATATCAAGGATAATTTAGTAATTTAATTAAATAAAATCATAAATTAATGGACTAAAAAAGAATTTAGTCTATGCTTAATGACCATAGGTACTAATTCTCCCCCGAATTTACCTCTTGTTTTCAGTATTATCCATTATTATCTCCTTACTATGTTTGTGAACAGTTGTAACAGAAGAGGGAGGGAACTCTGTTTGCTCAAACATCAGACGCTTTTTTGAGGCTGGGAGAGGCGTAAACGTTGAATTTCATGTTTTGCTCTTTACCAATTGAAACTTGGCTACATCATATCAACACACCCCTCTTCTGAGTCTAATCACAACGTCCACATACACAGGCAAATCCCTTCTCTCATACCAAAATCCAAGAACCGAGAATCCATTATCCTACAAGAATCGAGAAAATGTCAGTTGCATCCCCATTCCCATGCATCAAAATCCCAAACCCATCATCATCATATTCCTCTCCATCTTCGTGTTCTTCTTCTTCTTCATCATCATTAGCAACCTCCACCTCCTCTTCTTGTTTTAGATTCTCTACCGCGGCAAAGCCTTGTACCGTCACCATCAGGAGTTCTCAAGCTGAGGGGCCTGTAAGTAGACCTGTAGCTCCTCCTCTTAGCGAACCTACTCCACCAGCAGCACCAACTCTTCCCTTGAAGCCGCCAGTCCCTCCTTCTCCTGTGGCGCCACCACCTAAGCCTGTTGCTGCTGCTGCTCCTCAGATGGTTGCGGGGGACAAAAATGTGATTACTTCGGAGTCTCAGAGGCTAAAGGCTAGAGAACTTCAGGATTATTTTAAGCAAAAGAAGCTTGAGGAGGCTGATCAAGGTCCTTTCTTTGGGTTCCTTGGCAAGAATGAGATAGCTAATGGAAGGTAATAACTTAAACAGAGATACTACTACATTTTTTTTTATTATTTTTTTTATCTGGGATTTTGTTGACAAGTTGGGATGACCTAAAGATTTTATTGTGGATTTAATAGGCTTTTTAGCTAGCTGATATTTGATTGTCGAAATTGGATACATGGTTTATCATTCAATATTATGTGTAATTTCACAATATAGAAGGAGAGAAAGATAGTAGGATTTTTGCCAATTGTATTGAACTTTGCCCTACCAACTAGTAACTTACCTATCTTTGAACTGAAATGGCTTCTCCTATTCTATGATTGGGAATAGAAATTTGAAGTTGATTGAGTAAGAGGAACATCTAAAATATTTAGGTTAGGGGTGAGATAATGCTGAGAATTTGCAAATTTTTGTTTCAATCTGAAATTTGTTTTAATAAAAAAAAAAATATATATATATATATCGTACTTATTTTTATTATATTTTTTCCTAGAAAATAAATGAACATTTCAAGCAAGACACACTATGAATTACTAGTAATTAATAATTATAAAGTACAAATTTTAAAATACCAATCTTCAACAACTAGTAAGTAATACAATTTACTTGTTCATAGTTCACAAATGCCTAAAGCATTAGGGTTCATGTCTTAATGGATAATGAAAATCAGGGATGACTAAGATATCAGGGTTGATATCTAATAGGTTATGAGTTATTGAGTTTAAGATAAAAAGCTATTAGGTTATAGGTTATCATTTAAATTCATTTAATTTCTGAGTATTTATTAAAATAAATAACATAGATGAGCTGAGGTCTATTCTATATATATATATATATATAAGGGTTATTTTGGTTTGGAACAGATTTTTCGATTCTGATTCAATTCAAAATTGTGTGCTACAGTTTTGGACGGAACTACTCTAAGATCCGAATTTGTTTCATTTTCATAATAGGAACAGTTCAATTCAGAAGTTCTCCTTTAAATTGGATATTTTTTTAATCTAATAATAACATGATTTGAGATTTAATTTGATTCGAGAAAGTATTCCATTACCATTCTCCATCACTCATTTATTTGATGTTGATGCAATTTGTTAAGGGATGTAGCATCTAACCCTTGACTCACTTTTCTTCTCTCCCATGTGCGAAAATTTGTAATTTGCCTTCTTTTAGGTACCCTCTGCATGATAGCTTTGCGCTTATAGAAAGTTGCTATTTTCATTTTGGACTAAACTTTATCCTATGAATGCATAGTTGAGGATTCAGTTGTCTATAACCAGTATAGATTTCTGGCAACATGTTCTTTTTAGTAGCTTGAAAAGCAAAAAAAGAAATCGTTTATGTTGAACTGTTTGAAGCGCAGAGATGAATGCTAACATCTCTAACTTTTTTTTTTTTTTTGGGGTTTCTGCATGTTCCTTTTTTCTGATTTGAATCCTTGTAGGCTCAGTAATGCTTAAGAAATTAATGTGTTGCACCACTAGTCTATTAGGAACCTATTATATCACAAAGGTGCAATAGCTTCTGCATGTAGTTGTAAATCTTGGGTTGGATATATAAGAAACTGGTATGAAATGCCGCTGATGATTTTTGCAGATGCAAGTCTCAGTGGTTCACCCAATCTTTATAATCCTCCTCTTAGCTACTTAGATTGGGGTTTGCAGAATTTCACATCATGTTGAACTATATTTTGATGATGCATAGTAAGAACTTTTTGATTTGAAGCCTCGTGCCTCTGTGGTTCAACAGATGGGCAAGGTTTGGTTTTGCTGTTAGGTTGCTAACAGAGTATGCTACAGGCTCAGACTTTGTCGATCAAGTAAAGATTCTTCTCGCAAATTTCGGGATCATCAATCTAGAATGATTTGATTCTTCATCCTCACCTGCATCAATACTTTTTGATATTCAAACTCATCAATACATTTTAATTTCTGTAATTTCTGTATCATAGCCTATATTCTGCAATTTCTGTAATTTGTTTACCACATGTTCCATAATGGATTATCATATGCTGAATTCTTGCTTTTTCACTTAATTTGGAAAGAATCCATGTTTTCGTTTTGGTCATTGATTGAACTGGAAGCTAAAGGTGCTGAGATTGGCTTTGCAGCTACCTTTAACGGACACCATCCAATTCTAAATGGGTGTCATCGTGAAAATCTGCCCTATG
This sequence comes from Omphalea diandra, assembly GCA_949677035.1. Classification (NCBI taxonomy): domain Eukaryota; kingdom Viridiplantae; phylum Streptophyta; class Magnoliopsida; order Malpighiales; family Euphorbiaceae; genus Omphalea; species Omphalea diandra. Next base: position 9,121 of record CATIWR010075441.1, on the reverse strand, counting down.
ATCTGCACGAAGAGTTGCCTTCACGACAGACATGCAGAAAACTGCAATCCCTCGTTCTGCCCATCAAGTTGCTATTATCGGCAAGAGTATTCCCTTGGAAAAGATTCAGGCTGGTTTCCATGGTGGGTTTAATTGTTTCTCATGAATTAGTCTCCAAAAATGGCCATTCTATAACAACAATCCAACGCTCAAAACAAAACCCTATCTTACTGCTCATAATTCAGCTGCCAATACTAGTAGAAGATAAAACGCTAAAAGAGAAACTCTAGCCATTCACTAGCTGAATCACAAATAAGGCCACCAGCTGCTACAGGACCTGCATTACCAAATGAGCTGCCATTAGAGTTCATGCATGATGGAGGGTATTGCCAAGCAATATGGTGCACTTTGGGGTTGGGAATATCTCTGTTGTCTTCCAACCCCATAAGAAGCTTCAGCATGGCACAAATTTGCGATCTCTCTGGCTTTGAGGAAAAGGAAAACAGTATGTAGGGTATGATAGATGAAAAATAGTCAAGTGCTATATGATATAATAAGGCACCTTGCATACAGAATTGACGAGTTTACCTTAAACGATTAAGAGAATTTAAGCCAACAAAATTCAATATGTAGGGTATGGTAAGTTCATATGCAGAAGAAGAGGGGTGTTATCATACCCCTGCAGATATTACCCAGACAAATTAGTACATGACAAATAGTGGAGCCATATATCTTTACTCAATTCAATCAGTGTTCGGTACAGATAAAAGGGAGGAGAAAAACTGAAGACATACAAAGCATAATTCTCTGATATTTGCATTTCTCAATCTTGTACTGCAACATTCTCTATACAAGTAATCAACTTAATAGCATCACATGATGGCCACCTTCTTTCATGTTAGAGTGAAAATTCTGAATTTTATGCAAAAAATTTTTCAAGTGAACATTTCATAATGAGCAGCACAAGTACATGCTACAGGCTATAACTAATCAGTCATAATCTAATTCATTTGTATATTGCATATACTAGAGTGGCCAAAAACAACCCACATACAATGCGCATTCCTTTTTGCAAGTATAACATCCTCGCCTCAAGCCTTTCCACCTGAGCTTCCAACATTTGCAATCCGCACCTCTAACATTGCCATTTGTGTCCCCCACCTTGCATCCACACGTTCCATGCCATTTCCAATAGGTGCATAATCTTCATCCTGCGGTGAATCATCTTCCCAGGACTCATCGACACATTTTAATTCATAGCATACACTGTCATACTAGATGAAAAATAACTCAGTGCTAATGATTATCCCAGTTCGATTAAATCTATGATGCAAATCAAAACTAATATCATAAAACAATAAAACTTAAGCAAATCAAAACCAAACTCATGCTAACCAGGAAACCCTTTTTTTCCCACGTAAAATGGATAAAAGAACCTGACATACCTTAGGAGCTAACTGCCTATAGCTTGATTACGCAATCCATAATTATCTAGGCAAAATGGTGTATTATGTCAGATTATTGAAATGCCAACTTCTTTACTGCTTCCGCAAATTTTAAACATTCAAATCCATCTAAAAAACAATGAAACTTACCAACGCTAACACGCCACTAATGAGAGTAGCAGCCAAGCTCTAAGCACAAAGATATTCACTAATAAGATGCCTCCTTTACTCAAATATATATCAGTAGATTAATGTCAAATAAAGGAGGGGAAAAAAAAATTCCTTTCAGTTTAGAGAGACGGGGGACACCTTAGGTTCATTCACCATTTATGTGCTTATCAATCAAACCTAAGACTATAACAGGATCATGACACAAAACAAGTGGACAAAAAAAAAAATTCTAAAGGTAATGCAACATGAACCTACCTATAATCTGGAACTCAGATGACATTAGCAGTTTTAGAAACAAAAAAAAGATAACCAGTTCAAGGTCGAACTGACGATATATAAACATAAGCTCTAATCAAGATGCCACACTAGACAAACAAGATTTACAAGCCCAAATTGCCACCTAGCATAACAATGCTGTGCTGACTGACTATTCCCCAAAAACCTTATTTGAGTAATTGACACTTTTCGTTAACACAGAATAGCATAAATCACAGACCCAAATTGCCACATTACGAAATAGCGTGCTGTTTAATAATGAAGCTCCGGATAACTGGCAGAGCCATAAGGAAGATAGCGGGAAGAGTTGGTCGTAAATTCTGGTAACGGTTTACCCTGTCTAGTGTACATGATTTAATATAGAAATGCCATAGCTTATGTAGTAAATGCATGGCATTGCTCTAAGGAGCTTCGCTTTGTATTCCTGATTGTACTCCTGGTTTTGAGCTTATATTCATCAAAAAGAAAAACCCTAAAGAGTTTCTGATGGTTCAAATGAGGCCAAAACAACAACCATACAACGGAACCCAATTTGCCCAGTAGTTCTACAAATTCATAGACCATAACAGGGGTGGAAGGGCATACCTCGAAAAAGACGGGAAAGCTCCTCCTTATAACGCACCACCAATTGAATACGGTATCAAGAATTTGGCTTTTGATTATCCAAAAATGAGAAAGAAAGTAACACTCAAGCCCTAAAGTAAAAAAGATAAAAGCATCGCGTGTGTTCAAGCTCAGGAAGTACAGAAAAAACCCATTAATTATATCACTGCAACCACACAAAGGCAATCAAAGCTGACCCATTTGCTGGATTATTGGTCCCAATGGGTTTTTTAGGAAAATAAAAACATATATATGTAAAATAAGTTCCGCGCCAGAACAGAACATGATCAACGATTGAAACTTTTTATTCATTGCACATGATTCTGAAATCGGGTTTCTTTTTTTTTTTTTTTAAATGTATAAATTCATTTTTCTTGAATTTTCCTTTCCAAAGCGGAAATAACAAGAATGAGGATCTTAAAGATCTCAACAGAATAAAATGAGAAGGGCGGAAAAGATCCTTTCTTTTCTTTCTTTCAACACAGTAAAAATATAACAAATGCCGGCTATGGCCGGCAGAGATTCTGTGTCATCATCATCTTTGTACAATTCTCTTTTTTCTTTACTCTCTCAGATTTCACCATGTGTCTTACTGTCTTCTCTCTCTTTGATATTGTCCCAGTGTGTCCCTTAATTTGGTATATAGTATGTTGTTATTATTAATCAAATAAGTTCATTGATCCTGGACTAGGCCATGGGGTGTGCACAGGGCAAATATTCATCAAATCCACCATCAAAAAGTCTACAGAGACTGAAAATGGAAAATGGGTATGTAGGGAAAGGAGGGTTTGCTGCTCATAGGAGGTCTACTGGGCAGAGATGTTCTGGTGACCCACCACCTGGAAACTACAATGCTGGCTTTGGTAGTAGTGGGGAAAGGAAATTGAGTTATAGAGATGGAAAGAAAGATTCAGAAGGAGTTTCGATGGTTGATGGGTGGCCTAAGTGGCTTACTGACAATGTTCCTAAGGAGGTTTTAGCTGGTTTGGTTCCAAAAAGTGCTGAAAATTATGATAAGATTGATAAGGTTAGTACTGGAACTCAGCTTCTTGGCCTTGTTTTCTTCATTGATTATTTCGCAATTGGTTATTGGTTCGTAGCTCATTGGTTGATTGTCTGCATTATAGTGCATGAGGTCAGAGGTTCAAATCCTCCCGTATTAACCAAGACTAGAAATTTTTTGCAGTTAGCTAAAACTTTCTGTTGTTTATCATTTGGGTCAATTGTTATATACGTTTTTCATGTTTTGCCATATAGGTAGGACAAGGTACATACAGCAATGTGTACAAAGCTAGAGACAGGGACACTGGAAAAATAGTTGCCTTGAAGAAGGTCCGGTTGGACACATCAGAACCGGGGAGTGTGAAATTTATGGCCAGAGAGATTATGATTTTACAAAAGTTAGATCATCCCAATGTGGTGAAGCTTGAAGGACTGGCCACGTCCAGAATGCAGTACAGTATTTATCTTGTTTTTGATTTCATGGTTTCAGATTTAGCATCGATCATCACCCGCTCTGAAGGGAGGCTTACTGAACCACAGGTACACATTTCCCTCATTTCTTTAGAGCATATATGAATTTCTTGGCTTTGTGGATGATTAATCTTCTCTGTCATTGCAGGTCAAGTGCTATATGCATCAACTGCTCTCAGGTCTGCAGCATTGCCACGAAAGGGGAATTCTGCACAGAGACATTAAGGGATCTAATTTATTAATTGATAAAAGTGGAATGCTGAAGATTGCTGATTTTGGACTTGCAAATTATTATTCATCTAAACGAAAACATCCTCTCACAAGCCGGGTTGTGACACTTTGGTATAGAGCTCCTGAGTTGTTGTTAGGTGCTACAGACTATGGAGTAGGTATTGATCTTTGGAGTGCCGGTTGCCTGTTGGCTGAGATGTTCTCTGGCCGGCCAATCATGCCAGGAAGAACAGAGGTAACAGTGTCATTTTGATTGGACATTAATGAGCGATATAAGTAGTGTTGAGTCTAGTCTCAAGTTTTCATGCTCTACATATTTAGGTTGAGCAGCTACATAGGATTTTTAAGCTATGCGGAACACCATCAGAAGACTATTGGAAAAAGCTAAAGCTGTCTACAACTTTTAGACCCCCAAACTCATACAAACCTAGCTTTTTCGAAGCTTTCGGGGAGTTTCCTGAATCATCTTTAGGTCTATTGAGCATTCTTCTTGCTCTGGATCCTACTTATCGTGGCTCTGCATCTTCAGCTCTCAAGAATGAAGTAAGCAGTTCAGTGGAAGACTTATTTCATTGTGCTTAAAATTCATATTTTCCTGAGTACACAGGCTGAACACTTTGTTTTTTATGTTCTTGTTGCAGTTCTTTTACACAAGCCCTTTGGCATGCAACCTGTCAGGTCTACCTGTAATTTGGCGAGAGGAAGATGAGCTAGCTGAAGCTAATGAACTCAGAAAGTAAGTTTTCTTATGGCAGTCAGCAACTTGTAAAAGTACACTATCCGATTTCATTTTCACTGTGCCATTGCCTAGTAGCCTAGTGTAACTGAACATAGACTGTATGTATGATTTGTATTCATTCAACCACTGAGATTTCTGAATATCATCATGTTGTCTTGTAGACAGGGGAAATCTAAAATGAAACGAAGGTCAAGAACATATCGTGAGCATAGAAGAAAGAATTTAGTTGCTGAAATACCCAAAGAAAATCTTGGAGAACCTGAAGAGGTACAATTTCTCCATTCTTGCAGTGCTGCTCATTCTTTACACATACTACTACTGTTAATTGAATTGAAGAATTCGACCATATATTAAAGTATTCATGTCACAAGTAATATATGTAATTTCAGGAGCCAGAAGAGATTGCGGTGCCACAGGTCCAAATCCAAGAGCCTGTTAGCAGTACTAGCAGCAGCTCCTCTGGATCTAAACCGACTTACCAGATGGAAAACCCATCTTGGTTGTCTTCCCCAACTGCATCTTCTAAGCAGAAGATATCTCCAAAAACCCAGGGCCTGCCTCCATTACGTGCCTATAAATCCAGTAGCACTAAGTGCTACAATAATGACAGGATGCACAGATCAAATCAAATCAGTAGGTCTATGTCAACAAAAGAATTCAGAAAACCAAATCGAAGGAAACACTTAGAACTCTATGCCAGGGATAACTAGGCCATGGTAGATGATCCCATAGAGCTGCAATTCTTGTTCACAAGTTATATCTTCATAACTTATTTTTGTTCTTAAAGCCACATTGTTTTATCCTATTGTCAACAATAAACAAGGTAAATAAACATATATATACAGATTAGTACTTCATATCCTGAGCTTTGCAATGGTATAAGTGCATGTTTTGTTTGCTTTGCAAATGGAAATTTGTGTGGAGTAGATAAGAAAACGGAATTCTATTCCAAGAATGACACTCCATTTGCATTCCCATGTATTTATATCTTTGTTTCTGTGGTGCAACCATTGATGACAGACAGTGGAAAGACATAAAGTCTTATACTCTTTCTGATCTGTATAAACATTTGGTAGTCTCAAAAGCAACCAATTAATTATCCCAACAAAATTGACTTATTTGTGCCATTACAAATTCGGATGAACATTAGGTTAGCACTCATTTCGAAACACATATGTGACTCCATATTGAAATTATTTTCAGAAATGTAAGATAGTGAGTTTGCTTTTGATTGAAGCCTAGTTAACCAAAAAAACTAAAAAAAAAAAAAAAAAAGTAATATTGTCTGCTCTTAGTTAAGGATGTTGATAGATGCAATGAACCGTTTTCATTTGGTCTAATCCAATGGCAATAATAGATAACCTTGGTTGCGTTCAGTGGCCTCATTTAGCTGTTGAGCTTGTTCATAAAGACGTTGACATATAGAAATTCTAATGGTGATATTCATGCGGAGGAATGATTCTGTGCACTGAAATCAATAATAGCACTTCTCAGTTCTTACAACACGATACCACAAAACCACATTTTGATCTTCCCAATCATCCCATTCTACAGTCCTTGCGTGTCAATTTTGTTAATTGAGTTTGCCACTTTACACGCCTGTAATTTGTTAATTGATGTTAGTAAATTCTAATGCTTTCATTAAGTGTTGTTTTGCATATTATAAGTTAGTTTTTGTCATTGGAAGTTGAATAGAATTCAAATCTTCAACCTTGTAAAGTTCACTCTAATTCGCGGTGAGTCTATTGTAAACCGCGACCGCAACTTTTGAGAGTGGTTAGAACACAACGGTTATATTTTCCTAGATGATCAACGGAAGCTGACATGTGGACTAGTCGTTAGCCGTTGCATTCTAACCACTCTTAAAAGTCGCGATTGCGAGATATCAATGTTTTGGGCGTGACTCAGACCACGAATTCCTCTGCTTGAAGAGCAAACTTCATCTGTCACAAATGGCCAGGTTCTAAATAGTGTTGTACTTATTTGCCTCCAACAATTGAGCAAGCAGACAATATCAACAAAGCTCCAGCAAGCAAGCACACTAGCGATATCAGGTGAGGGATTTTATTATGATTTTTAATAACCATCAAATACATATGTCATAGTTTTATATATAGGCCAATGTATGCCAATTTAGATTAATATAAAAGTCATATGCATTTTATGGATTAAATGAAATGACACGAACGACTAGTAATTATGTTATATACTCTTTAAAGTTACTTTTATTAAGGTTTTTTATATATCAAAAAATCCTTCATAATTCAAAATAAAACAAAAACTTTCAAATTTCATAATTGATTCAAACCGTGCTCATCTCTAACTTAATATTTGATTTAGAAACTTTTCATAAGCAAAAAACAATTAAAAAAATTAGTTAATAGTAACACATAAAAAAATAGATATGCAAATTTTGTTAACCGCATTAATCACATGATATTGCTTTGTCAAAAAGAATTTCACAGCCCCCTTTGAGCTTATTTTAGACCATATAAGGCTTTAATAGTTTGAAAACATGGTTTGGAAAAACATGAGATTCAAAACTAGGAGGTTGTTTAATATAAACTTTTTGCTCAATAAGTCCTTTTACTTACAACTTCACATTCACAGTTTTATTAGTGTTTTAGTACAGGACACCATAAAAGCTCATGGGAGGGATTAGCAGAGGGGTGTCTATGCTCCCATTTGATAATTGTAATGTTAAGTAAGTTTCAACTTGAAACAAATTCAATTGTTTAATCAAAATAAATTGAAATGTAACAATTTGATTTGATTTTTAATTTAATTTCTTATTATTTTGAAGCTTAAAAATTTAGACTTTGAAGTAAACATGTTTTCCTAATCAAAAGTGAAGATATCAAAAGAAAGGATAAAATTTTAGGATAGTTGTTATAAAGAATAAATATTAAATATTAAGTATTTGGTAAATCGCATTCCTATTAATTTATAAAATGAGTATAAAGATATGCTATTAATATTTTATGCATTAAATTAAATAAATAAAAATTATAATAAAATAGAATAACATATTTCTCATATATACTAATAAAGTATAATTTTAAAATTTAAAATGCTATAATTATTAATTTATATTTATGAAATCTTGACAATTATTTCTTTGCTAAAGTTATTAATTTATATTTATGAAATCTTAACAATTATTTCTTTGCTAAAGTTAATTAGTATATATGTTAATATAATTTTAGTAATTAAATATATATATAACATAAATTATTTTTATAAATAATTAAAATATTGCAATATTGATAAAAGAGTAATATTAGTATATATGTTAATATATTTTTAGCAATATTATATATATAATAATTTAAAATAAATTATTTTTTATATAAATAATTAAAATATTATAATTGCAGTTGCTAATCGAGTAATAAAATTTTAAAATAATAATAAAATGGAAATAATTATAATTTTTTTAATTACTGCTACAGTTGTTTAGAGAAAATTTTAAATAAAAGCAGATAAAAATTGTAACTGATTAGAGTTATATTCACTTTAACTATTATTTTGTATAATTTATCAAGCTAAATTGTTGAGTGAGAAATCTCTATCAAGTATATCAAACACCTAAACAAATTTAAAAGAGAGATTAGGTATATTGGATTAATTATGAACATTTGATTAGAAGAAGAAGTGGTAGTTCTAAATGTGATAATGATGACACCAAACACTTGAATGTTGATATAAATACGGCAAGGACGAGTGGGCTTTAATCGGGACATGTTAACAAACTAAGTCCTCTTGTTGTTTCACCTTGTCGTCTATTTGTTCATGTTCTTGCTGCTTTCAAATGGTTGAGAAGGAGTGACATATCTGGATTTGGTGCCTAAATAGTATATTCCAATATCAATACCTCTACACAACCATTTAATAAGTCACATACTCATATACCTTATTTACCAAAATAAATAAATAAAACCCATTTTGTTGAAAAAGGAAAAAAATATTAATTAAACCCATAATTATAGTATATTTAAGAAATAATTAGTTTCTTTACTTTTTTAATGTCGTATGTAGTCCTATAAAAAATCATTACATAAATTATTTTGTTCATTTCTTACGCAGTTACATATATATATATATATATATATATATATATATATATATATATATATATATATATATATATATATATATATATATCAATATATTTTTATCATTAAGAAATAAAAAAAAATTAGTA
>CATIWR010075440.1:0-11193 GCA_949677035.1 Omphalea diandra | reverse complement strand
GGTCAACAAGATTAGACCAAGATACTTTCCTAACTAAAGAACAATTCTTCCTAAATAGAAAAGGAAAAGGAATCAACCTAATGAGGAAATCCTGATGGCATTAGGAAATATTGCCAACTAAGGAAATATGGCAAGAATCTTTGACTTTGGGCCTTATTCCCATGCTTACACGACTTGGGCTTCTTTTTACATGCCTTGGCTGAATTGGGTCATGCTTGGATGCTCTCCACAAGTTGGGCTCCATTGTATTAAATTAAGTGCTCCATTTGAAAGTTTAAGCTCCCATCAACTTTTAATTGGCTTTGCACATCCTTTGCTCTTCTTGGGCTAATCAAAGTGTAATTCCTTGTTGCATGAATGCTCTAATTACATCCTTAAACTTCTTTAGCCTTCCCTTTATGATTGGGCCTTAAAGTTGAAGTGGATCCTTTGCTTTAGCCTTGGCTGTTTGCATCACCTATCCATTCTTCCATTATGACATCCATACTTAAGTCTATCCCTGTAAAAATGCAAGACATCCTTCAAGACTTGAATGTAACTTTAAAACCTCAATTTTATAATGTTATACAACATTTAAGAACTTAAATAATGTAATATTCCTAACCTTATTCATTGGCATTCTCATATGAACATATTCATTACATAAATGATTTGCAATCCCACTTTAACGTATGTATTAGATAAATGATTATTTAGATATGAGAATCAAATAAGCAAAACAATGACACTTTGCACTATTGCATTTGGGACACTTGAACATATATGTGATGTTTATGTAGTTGCATAACAAATTATCATATGTGTGCATGTTATAGCATCATAAATAATGGCTTTCTAAAGCTTATTTAAAAGCATAAAGACCATATGGAGATTAGGAGATGGATGGAGGTGATGAAGGAGTGAAGAAGTGGGACTAAAAGAAGAAAAATGAACTTCTAACCAATGGAAATGAGATACCATGATTTTGTCTTATTAGAATTGGTTTATAAATTGAATTTTTCATTCTTTAGGAGCAAGTTAGAAAAGATAAACATGAAAGGCAGCAGAAAAAAGAGAGAGCTATGAAAGAAAGAAAGAAAGGAAAGAAGAAGAAGGAGAGGGAGAAGAGTGAGTAGCTTAGGAAGGAACTCTAAGAATTTCTAAATTTGGAAAAAGAGGTAAGTTAACTTATCTTCTTCCCACATGAAATTCCTCCCTTATAACATGTTAATCATGCATGGTTAATAAGAATTATATAGTATTTGAGGTGGAGCTCAAGTATGGAGGTTGTAGCTTAAGAAAAATAAAACTGATTTTGTTGGTTTTATGATTAGAGTAGTTTGTTGCACTCATGATTTCATAACCCTAGAATAGGAATTAGGAAAGTGTAAACCATGAAGTTGTAGCTTGATGCCCTATATAAAACCATGTAAAATTTTTTTGCTTAATTTGGTATGTGTGAAGTGTTATGACTCCTTTATTAGGGTGGGTTCACAACTAAATAAAATCTCCTCATTCTTTCTATTTTCATATATTTTGATGACCTTATGTGCTAATTTAGACAAAGTGAAAAATATGAATTTTGTGGGGCTATATCACTTATACGTACCTGAGCATACATGGATGATTTTCTCTATGAGTTCTACAATAATTACATGTTATAAGTGTACAAAGATGATAAAAAAAAAGGGAATTTCAAAATTTGAAATAAAAGGAGATGACAATGGCTGAGTATGAGGTAAACTTTAATCAATGATCTCATTATGCATCCTTCATGGTGGCCACTGATAAAGACAAATGTTGAAAGTTTGAAGAGGAACTGAGATATGAAATCAAAAGTAAGATCACAACTACAAATCTTGAAAGTTATACTAAGCTAAAAGTTGTTGCAATAAAGGTGGAAAGATTAGAAAAAGAAAGGACAAAGCAATGAGTAAAAAGGGGCCTATTGAATTTGTGGGAGATTTTAACATAAAGAAAGTAAAACATGGAGATTATATGCCACCACAATCTAGTGCTAAGGGTGGTTACTCTATCTATAGAGACAGGAGATTCAAAGTTTCATCTTATGTAGGCAGAGGTTAAGCCCAAGTTATGCAACAACGACCCTCATGTGTACATTTTGGCATGCAACATATGGGTGAATGTAGAAACCTAATTGGTGGGGGCTACTTTTGTGGGTTTTTTGATCATATGCTTAGAGATTGTCCAAAGAGATCTAGAATGTCAGAGGGAGGTAGATGCAGAGCTACATCAGAATCCATAGTTGAAGTTTCAAAAACTAGTGGTGCAAGATTATCATTTAGGAGGGGTAGAGGTAGAGGTAGAATAACCATAGTTGGTCAAGGTATGAGCATATCAGAAGGTCAAAATTATAGACCCTTGACGCAGGTTAGAGTATTTACCCTGACTAGGCAAGAAGCAGTTGTTGCTCCAGAAGTTATCACTAGTAAACTTGTTCTCCATGATTTAGAAGTTAATGCATTAATTGATCCTAACTCTACACATTCATTCATTTCATTGAACATGACATCACAATTGTGTAGTAAGCATCAACCTTTAGGTTTTAACCTATATGTTAGTACTCCTTTAAGAGATGTGATGATGATTGTGGATAAGGTATGTCGTGAATGTGTGATTCATATTGATGAAATTAAGTTGAATGCTAATCTAGCATTGCTGCCACTTTGAGAATTTGATATGATACTGGGTATGGACTGTTTGTCCAAATATGATGCCAAAGTGAATTGTTTTTCTAAGGAAGTTGTTATGGAATCTCCAAATTAGACAAGCATTGTGTTTCAGAGGAAAGGAAAATTGTACTTGCATGTCTAATTTATGCTATCAAGGCTTTTCACATGATTAAAGGTGGTTGTGAGGCTTATTTGGCACATGTGGTAAACAAAAGGTGTAAAATCAATTACTTAAGGATATTATAGTGGTAAATGAGTTTTTAGATGTGTTTTCAGCTGACTTACCTGATTTAGTCTTAGGAACAACATTGATATCCATTCCATCTTATAGGATGGCTCCAGCTGAGTTGAGAGAATTCAAGATCCAATTGCAGAAACTACTTGAAAAGGGATTCATCAAACTTACTAGATGATCTATTTGACCAGTTATAAAGAGCATGAGTGTTTTCTAAAATTGATTTAAAATTAAGATATTATTAGCTCAAAATTTCAAACCTAGATGCACCGAAGATTGCTTTTTGAACTAGGTATGTTTATTATGAACTTTTGGTGATGCCATTTGGTTTGGCTAATGCACCAGTTGCGTTATGGCTCTTCTGAACAAAGTGTTTTAGCCTTACTTAGACAAATTTGTAATTGCATTCATTGATGACATACTGGTGTATTCAAGAAGCAAAGAGGAGTACGAACAAGATTTGAGGATTGCGTTGCAAATTTTGAGAGAATAATAACTATTTGCTAAATTAAATAAGTGCAAGTTCTAGATTGACCATGTGATATTTTTTGGACATGTAGTTTTAAAAAGGGCATAGAGGTGGATCCAACTATATTGATACAATAGTAAAATGGGAAACCCCAAAGAGTGTTGCAGAAGTTTGAAGTTTCTTAACACTAGCTGCGTATTATCATCACTTTATTTAGAGGTTTTGACTTATAACTACTCGTTTGCTAAAGTTATTTTGGAAAAATATGGCATTTTAGTGGTCTAAAGCATGTCAGGAGAGTTTTGATGAATAAAAAGATAGATTGACAAAGCTCCAGTGTTGGTCATTCCTACAGTTACTATAGGATTTGTAGTTTATAGTGATGCCTTTCATCAAGGCTTGGGATGTGTTTTAATGCAACATGGTAAGGTAATTGCATATACGTCTAGACAACTGAAGCTTTACGAATTATAGTAACTAGTACATGGCCTATAACTTATTGTCATTGTGTTTGCTTTGAAAATATGGAGACATTACTTGTATGAAGAAACATTTCGGATATTTACAAATCACAAGAGCTTGAAGTATTTGATGAGCCAAAAAGAATTAAACATGAGATAGAGGCGATGGTTAGAACTGCTAAAGATTACGATTGCACCATTGAGTATCACCTAGGGAAGGCAAATGTGGTTACTAACACTTTAAGCAGCAAATCAAAAAGTAGCGTTGCTCATTTTTAGGTATTTCCACTATCTTATTTAGTTCAATTATGAGCTAAGAATGTAGAACTAAACATACAAAAGAATGGGGTATTTATTGTTACTTTTCGAATGAGACAAATGTTGCATGATCGAATTAAGGAAGCAGAAGCCAAAGATCCAAAGTTACATAGAATTATTTAAATGGTAAAATAAAGGAGACATGGTGATTTTGATATTCAAAAAAATCTCTTGATATTGGGTTCTCATATTTGTGTGCCTAATATGATAACTTGCAAAGAGAAATCCTAGAAAAAGCATATAATGCTCTACATCCCATGCATCCAGGAATGACAAAAATGTATAATGCTTTGCGATCTCAATTTTGGTAGCTTAAAATAAAGAAAAATGTAACGGCCCATGTCTCAACATGTTTGACTTGTTAGCAGATAAAAACAAAACATCAAGCACCAACTGGAAAATTGAAACCATTGATGATTCCAATATGGAAATGGGAAAGAATAACAATGGACTTTATACATGGGTATCAAGAACTTTGAAGAAGAATGATGTTATATGGATGATCATTGATAGACTAACTAAGTTAGCTAACTTTTTGCCAATTTAATGGGATAGTTAAGTCTCAGCAAAGGAATATATGGATGAAATTGTCATATTACATGGCATTCTAGTGTCCATTGTATTAGATTGAGATCCATGATTGTCATCTTGATTTTGGATCAATTTGCAATAGGCTTTGAGTACCAAGTCGAGTTTCAGTAATGTTTTTCATCTTTAAACAAATGGACAATCAAAAAGGACAATTCAGACGCTTGAAGTCATTCTTCAAACTTGTGTGATAACGTTTAAAGGTGCACAGGATGAATATATTGCCTTGATTAAATATGCTTATAATAATCATTATCATCGTAGTATATAGATGGTAACATATAAAGCAATATATGGAAGAAAATGATGTGTGTTTTAGAAGAGCATAACTTGTGCAAGACACTATGAATAAAGTAAAGGTAATCAAGCCCAAACTTAAAGTAGCATAAGATAAGTAAAAGACCTATACAGACCAATACATAAGAGAAATGGAATATGAGGTGGGAGGCAAAGTGTTCCTTTGAGTTCCACCATGGAAACAAATAATTGGATTTGGCAAGAAGGGCAAATTAAATCTTCGATACAGAGAGCCATATGAGATCCTGGAAAGAATCGGTCCATTAGCTTACAAGCTAGCACTCCACCATAGATGGCTCAGATTCATGATGTATTTCATATGAGTATGCTCAAAAAGTATCGGTCCAATCCTACACATATACTTAAGCATTCAGCTATAACAATTGCAAATAATATAGGTTATGTTGAAGAACCAATGAAAATCATTTGTTATAAGACATAACAATTATGAAATCAAGAAATTCATTTAGTTAAGGTGTTATTGAGAAATCACTTACAAGAAGAAGCTATATGGGAAATTGAATATAACATGGAATGATAATACCCATATTTGTTTACAAGTATTAAATGTCAGGGATAAAATTCTTTATAAGAGGGGAAGAAATGTAATAACCTTATCGTTATCCATCGGCATTCTCACATGAACATATTCATTACATAAATAATTTATAATCTCACATGAACATATGCATTGGATAAATGATCATTTAGATATGTGAATTGGATAAGCACAACAATGACACTTGCACCATTGCATTTGGGACTCTTGAACATATATGTAATGTTTGTATAGTTGTATGACAAATTATCTTATGTTGTGTACATGTTATAGCATCATAAATGATGATGTTTTAGAACTTATTTAAAAGTATAAGGAACATATGGGGATTATGAGATGGATGGAAGTAATGAAGGAGTGATGAAGAGGGACTAAAAGAGGAAAAGTGAACTTCCAACCAACGAAAATGAGGCACCATGATTTTGTCTTATTAGAATAGGTTTACAAATTGAATTTTTCATATTTTACCAAAAGATTAAAGAAGGTAAATGTGAGGGGAAGTAGAAGAAAGAGAGACACCTAAGGAAGAAAAAAAGAAAGGCGGAAGAAGAAGAAGAAGAAGAATAAAAGGAAGGAGAGGGAGAAGAGTGAGTTGCCTAGGAAGGAACCCTAAGCTTTTATGATTTTGGGAAAATAGATAAGTTAATTTATCTTCTTCTTATATGAAATCCCTTCCTCATTGCATGTTAATCATGCATGATTAGTAAGAATTATGGAGCATTTGAAGTAGAACTCATGTATGAAGGTCATAGCTTAAGGAAAACAGAGCTAATTGTGTTAGTTTTGTTGTTAGAGTAGTTTATTGCACTCACTATTTCATAACACTAGAAGAGGAATTTGGGAAAGTGTAAAACCATGAAAGTTATAGCTTGATGCCCCATCTAAAATCATGTAAAATAGTTTTACTTAATTCAATGTGTGTGAAGAGCTATGGCTCCTTCATTAGGACTTGTTTACAACCAATAAAAATCTCCTCATTCTTTCTATTTTCATATATTTTGATGACCTTATGTGTTGATATATGCAAAGTAACAAAATATGAATTTTGTAGGTCTATATCCCTTTTAAGTACCTATAAAGTAGTTTTGCATGATTTGTTATATGGAAAGAGATATATCTCCTTAATTGTGACTAACCCTAAATCTGATGAAACCTATTTCAACTCTTAGTTCAGTTTTTTAAGAATTTGATGGCCATAGAATGAAAATTTGGTGATGTGCTAAACTTGAGAGTTGTATATTTAAGTCTAATATACATTTTTGTAGAATAGTTATGCCAAATAATCATGATTAATGAAATATTGGTCCTTTATTGTGACTGATTTTCAATGTGTTAAAAACCTAATCACCCTGAGATTGACCATTTATTTTGTTAACATTATAGACTGAATTTGATAATATATAAAACATGATAAATGTTTCCATTTGTGATATTTATCTCATGGTAAATCATTGTTGCAATTGGACTTGTACAATTTTAGATATACCCATTACTATAAGACCTACATAGCTTGAGATGAATTGAAATAGGGTAGAATTAAAAAATTCACCACATTTTCTACATATTTTATATTCATCTAAAATCTAACTATGTTGCATTATTATCTATCTAGTTTATTTAAAAATAAAAATCAAGTCATTTGGATAAGTATTGTAAAAGTTATTATAGTTAGACTGTAGCAAAGTCAGGCAGCAATATAAGAAATTTATGCATAAATACTAGGTTCACTTGCATGGAACATGACCATAATTGCATACCAAGCATTCATACTTATTTTTACATACCTATAACCATGTATGTATTGACTATTAGGATCTCAACACTTTAAGGAGGCCCAAGAGAGAGGACCAAACCTATCACAAAGGTTGGTATCATCAAAAGGTGAATAAAAGCCATAATTGGATTTTATTGTGTATATGTGATGATTTTATGATATGGTTATGTTCTATTAAGTGTATATGTGATTGAATCATGACATTTTACATGTAAATACACGTCAAGAGAGAAGTATATGATCTTAATGATTACTTGGTATACCATTGTGAATGAACACTTGCATATGGAACTAAAAGGATGTTATGACAAGCTTGTCAAACACTTGCAAATCGCTTGGAAAAAGGGACCAATATGTCCTATTGGCACATGTTATTGATCAAATGATTCATTTGTTATATGTTAGCCAATAATATCAAATGTCACTTAAATCACATGAATTCCCAAGAGTAGTGTTTGCCTTGTAAGGTCACTACAAAAATCAATCTATTGCATTTGCACTTGCATAGTCAATTCTTGTACTAGTAATGTATCCTGATGATTTTTTATTATTAGTTGTGCCATAAGAATCTTATTATTATTTTTATTCATTGAGTCGCTACTCAAAATCATAATTATTTTTTGCAAATACTGAATAATATTGTTTAGATACTTTGGAGCATAAAGTTTTGCATATAGACACATGGAGCTTAGGTCGTCAGCTGAATTGAAACTCTCTCTCTCCTTGTACCATGTACATATACCTAGATAGGAATCAGTTTCTGGTCACTAGCCTTGAACATTAGTTAATATATATGTACATTAAATTCAAGTTGAATTGTGTATGTATGATGAATCAACCTTTTTACACATGTATTTTTAGACATGAATGTCATGTTTACTAATTGAAAATAGTTGTTACAAATGGTATTAAGGAACTAAAATTACATCAATTATCCCAGATGAAACTCATTTATATAAGGAATAATCATAATCTTATGAAGTCATCAATATCTAACTTAATAAAGTTAGGGTTTTTAGACATCATTAAAGCCTTAATTCTCATCATAAACATGAACTTTAGGATGCCTATTAACATTTTATAAGTCAATGATAATTAATAATTCATATAATCAATCAGTATATATCAACAACTTCTAAAGCTCGAATACTACTTCAACATTGACTTTAGTTCAACCAAGGTGTAAAACACCAATTAAGATATATTCTCTTCTTAAACATAATATAAGAACACTAATAGACCATTAATCATCAAGAATTAAAAGAAACAATCCACACACTTCAAGCATTTCTCATACTCCTTTTGAAGATAACATCATTTTTCATGTCATACTAGCACCAAACTTCATCTCTTCCATCATCATCAAGCTCAAAAACACCATAAAAATACTTATTCAAATATATAACAAATATACAAAATATATGGCAGGTTATAACTTACTTGAAAGAAATTCACCAACTTTCTTAAAAATGGAAGAAGATGGATGAGCAAACTTGATTTAGTTGCCATGAATAAAGGATAGGTTTTTGAAGGATTTTGGTGTATTTTAGACTCATGAAAATTGATCAAAATGGAGCTAAATTCATGTTTAGGTAGAACATAAAGAGAAAGGGATGTAAAAATACTAAAATGCCTAAATAGAGTATTCTAGAAAAAGTACACCAACATGCTACTTCTAACCCATAAACTTATGCTTCCACCCTTTATCCCTAATGCACTTCAAACACCATTTTTAGGCATTAACATTGATTAAAAATTGGGTTAGAGCCATTTTAGCAACAAAATAAAGGTAAATGGTGTGAAAAGACCAAAATACCTAAATAGTGCATTTAAACCATTCAAAAACTTTGCTTGCAAATTTTTCTTCCTTCGTTTAACACATTTCAAATACCAACTATAGACATCTAAAGATCATCTAAAACACTGCATTAAAATGTCATTTAATTACACATTAAGCACCCTTACATACATAACTTAATAGCCATTGGAGATCATGTGCCTAACTTATCTTATATCTTAGTTTCCATCATCCTCCATCATTTTCTTTTTAATATACACTTTACATTAACTTTCTTCCATATATAATTTTGACATATTCTTCATTATTAAATCTCTATTGCTATCATTCATGCATGTTCATTAATCATCATTTCTTACATATGCTTACTTAAATATCTTAACTTATACTTACTTTCTCATTACAACTTAGCATATTTCACCTTCATATCTCTTAGCCATTTTTTTAACTCACGTTGTATATTAATTAGTCATCATTATATCATTAAAATCACTATCATATTATCAAATTTAGCCTCTTGATGCTCATCACTTAAAGGACAGAGTTATTATTTATGAGATATCCTTAAGAACCAAGTTTCAAGTCTTACAAAAGAACATTACTTTGAAGCCAAAATAAAAAATAAAAGAACCTTCTTTTTATGTGCTCGCATATGATGAAAGTGAAAGCTCCCCAAGTGGAAAAGATGATGTGAACCCTATTTGGAACAAATTCAGACATTCCTCACTAAATGGAAAAATGATAAGTTGTTAAAAGCTTTAAAAAGGGTGACTCATCAAGTGGTAACCAATTATTATAAAATAGATACAATAACTCGGGTCATCTCAAGTTAGATTGTCCTTAAACATATAGGATGAAAAAGAAGTCATCATCTATGAAACACCATAAGAAAGCACTAAGAACTAAACTTGGGATGACTTAAGGTCATTAAAAAGAAAGAAAGCTTGATATAAAAAGGGTGAAGTTAAGCTTTATGGAAATTGTTCAAGAACAATAAGCTTAAAAATGAACTTGAAAATGTTAATAAGGTAAATTCTTTAGACTCTCTTTCACCGTGATTAATTGAATGAAATTATTGCATATTCAACAAAAGGTTGAATGAAATATTTGCAACCAATATGAGTATTTGATAACCTCATCTTTCAAGTTTAAAGAAATTTTGAATTAGAAAAAACATCTTCCACACTTTGAAAAGACACTAATGATTTGAAAAATTCTTTAAACAATTTTAAAGTTTTACATAAAGTGGTTGAGGATTTAAAGAAGGAAAACTTGAACTTAAATGATTAACTTTACAAGTTTTCAAAAGGAAATGAGAAATTGTTTGCAAATACAGAAGCTTTAAATGGTCATTTAGTTAAACATGCAATTGGATTCACTTAGGCATCTACCTTTAGTTTTCCTTTCAATTCATTTATGGGTTACATGAAGGCTAAGCATAATATAACTCCTAGTCCTCATGTTGCTAGAATATACAATGCCTCATAAAAGGCTAATACATGTGCATAATCAAATAAACCTAAGGCTAGCACAAATGAATAAATATCCATCAAGTTGCCAAAATATAACACTAATCATGCTTCCATGCATAATCATCAAAGGTCAATGTAATAATTTACTTGAACTTGCACATATAAGTCGTATTATAGACCAAATGACCATGCATCCCTATGTAGACCTAAAATATTTGATGGGTATCACTATTATTGTTATCTATATAGTCATAAGGCATATTCTTATTATGCTATGATAAATTATTTAAATGTAATGTTGTATACTACCCCCCATGTGATGAAAACAGCCAAGGCTTAGCAAAGGATCCACTTCAACTTCAAGGCCCAATCATAAAGGGAAGGCTAAAAAAGTTTAAGGATGTAATTGGAGCATTCATGCAATAAGGAATTACACTTTGATTAGCCTAAGAAGAGCAAAGGATGTGTGAAGCCAATTAAAAGCTGATGGGAGCTTAAACTCTTCAAATGGAGCACTTAACTTAATACAATGGAGCCCAACTTGTGGAGA